>JAVXUO010000597.1:0-148492 GCA_033065855.1 Escallonia rubra
ATTTTTTCACACTCATTCGTTACAGTTTGCTGCACGAGAACTGTAACGCCCCAATTTTTTTTGAAGCGTTAATTTCAAATAAACATAAGTAGAAAATCTCAAAATATCCAAAAGCCTCTCAATTAGGTATTCAGAGCATCTAAGAATAAGTCTCCAATAAACATCAATAAATGCCGCACAAGCTTAAAACTGTTACATTGACCTCAATTACTCCTACACGGAGCTCTAAAATAAAATCTAAAGCAAAATCTATTCGTACAATAAATATAAAAGGAAAATCCTTCCCTAAAAAGCTTCTTACTTAGCCATGCCTTATAATCCTTTGCACAGCTCCAAACACTGGCTGATAACCTGAAAGTAAAAAGCGTGAGCACAAAGTCCAGTAAAGATAATCGCACACACCCACCCACAGAGCACAAAGCACGCTATATCAATAATAGTACTTGGAGTTAATAAAGTACGATACCAAGGTGCATGACGAGTACCAAAACCAATGCCTTAATTTTCAATTCAGAAATCAGATTAGAAACAAGGTCAAATAGCTTATACCAGCGGACAATACAACATTAAGTTCGAAACGTTTCCATAAGCTCTGATAATGATATATTATGTTTCAAAAAGATTCTAGTGAATTCAATAATACTTAAGATAAGTTCGAAAATATCTTCAAATAGATCAGATATCAAAATCTAAATGTTCAATCAGAACAAAGACAAAGACCACGGGGAGCCATTCAGAAATGTGTCACACGTGCCATCAGTGACACGTAAGACAAGGTTCAGAAAGTAAGATCGTGATCTCTAGCTCATCCCGCTGAGCTAGCCCACGTTCCAATCCACGTGGGTAAGTCAGAAATAGATAAGTCACATACACTGTGACATGTCTCGCCCCAGATATAAAAACATATACCAAATCAACTTAATAAACACCAAGAGTTAGAAGCCGACAAAGTCATTCTCGTTCACACGATTCTATGCAGAATAGTTTTATTCAAGGACTAACTTCAATAATGAAATCAACAAATTCTAAGAAAACTCAAAAGAAGAGGACTCGTTACTGTTTTCGTAATGTCTAAGATCATAAAAAACGGATAACAAACGAATAAGATGGAGTAAGTCAAAGTAAACTGATTTGTAGTGTCAAACAGCAACTTTTGCACCGACAAATAACTTTCAAACTGAATTTTGATCAGAAAATAGATAAATTCTAATAAAACATAAAACTAAGAAGTTTAAGAGGAATATTTAAGGTTTCCATATTGTCTATAATCATGAAAAACCAATGAGAAACAAAGGAGATAGAACAAATCGAAGTGGGCTGATTTACAGTGTCAAAAACAGAAAAGTCTGCAGTGATAAATAACTTTCGAACTCAATTTTGACAAAGAACCAAATGGATTCTGATAAAACCTTAAACTAAAAAGTTGAAGAATACTCTTCAAGGATTTCATAATGTCCAAGATAATTAAAAACCAATGAAAAAAAAATGAGATACAACAAATCGAAATTGGCTGACCTGAATTGGCAAAAATATAGGCATAAAAATGTTTAGGTCTATTTTTGAATATCGATCACATGGAACTTCGGAAAACCCAAAACTACAAAGTTGTATTAAACTATTTGAGGTTTTCAAAAAGTGTAAGAACAATGAAATTGGACAAGGAACGAAAAAGTTACGGACTCTTGAAAGTGCTATAAAGATTTATAACAAAAGGATCACGAATCAAAGTCAATAATCGAAAGTACAAAGAACTATTTAGCGTAACGATCAAGAATGTAATTAGGGTTCTAAAGAATCAATAGATCTCTTTAAACAACAAACCAATTGACGAACCGATCGATAATCAGAATTCAGATGGGATAACCCTTACCTCAATTGCGCAAATCGATCAACTCCAAGTCTTGATCTTCTCAAACAAATTATATCAAAAATCCTAATTAATAGTACCCAAAATTTCAATTAGACTCCATAAATCACAATAGCTTATGTGCTTCTTATCACAAACCTCAATCCCAATATTAAAATAAGCTCTTACCTCAATATAATGACCAAAACCTCAAGGGTGTTCTTCCTAGAGATTTTTTGGAGGCTCTTCTGAAGTTTATGCTCCTAGGAATTATAATGTACGTAAATCATCACCCTAAAAAGAATGTAATTATATTCCTAAATCAATAAGAATTGCAGAATACCCACTAAATTCCTATAACTTTATAAATTGGTCAAACTAAAGCCCAAATTTAAATTAGGTCATCTAATCCCAAAAGTATAACCTACTTTCTGGGAAGAAAATTTTAAATTAATCTTTAGGCTCACTATTTAATTCAAAGTCATAATACATTCTAAATTAGAACTTACACAAGTATCCTGATAAAAAAATATATGGGGTGTTACAAGAACTCATCATATTCGACATCTTATAGATATCTACAAACTTTGTTGGTCTCAAAGTTCAGAGCTAAGTTGGCAAGCTACCTCTTAATTTCATATTTGTATTGTTGCAGAGTTGAAGAGTTTAGTATTTTTAAAGACATAAGAGAAAGAGTTAATTAACGATATAGTTTTTTCAAAGATAAAAATAACGTATGCGTCCAAATAACTCAACCTCGTAATTGAACAGTACCCTTCAAACCACCCAACTCAAAGCTGCGATCTTTTTTTTTTGTAGATTATCCTCCAAATTTGCCGCCACCACCACTCGTCGTCATTAATCTCTTGAAAAACCTAACAATGGCCACAACCATTGTGCCCTCTCAATCGTCAGAGGCGTGTCCTCTCACCATGACCATGTTCTTTCGAGAACAATTGTCACCATCCTATGCTAGACGCCAGCGGTGGGGATCTCAATGGCGGCATGGGGTGGTGGGGCCCTCAAGTTTAAAGGAGGGGAAGTTTTTGACATGGGATAGGGGACATAAGTAGCAATCATTGCTTCTTAAGAGACGAGTGGAGTTAAAAGGGGGAGACGAGTCGAGAACAATATTAAGACACGTTGGCTATATAATTTGGGGTGGAGGAGTGGTTAGGGAAAGGTAAAGATGACAATTAGCCGGATCGACTCGGGTTAGTAAAGTTGAGTCCGCTCGGCAACTTCCTCATTGCATCCTAAACCCACCCCAAACAAGCGTCTGCGTTCAATTTATGTTAACTCGACCCCACCAAAACTGATTCAGAATAGCCACGCTTGCCCCTATTGCGTCCTGCCTTGTACTGGACGGATAAGATTACAATGTATAAATGGTACATGTATATTACTAGGGTAGCCAGGCTTGGGAACCTATATAGCCTACATTAAGACTCCTGTATATATGACTTAAACGGGCAAGACCAGGGTGTATACCGGGCCGAAATACATAGTATTGCGAACGCACCCGGGACATGGACAGGTTCTTAGTTGTTGTAAAATTTGAACTCGCCCTAAAACTTTGATCAAAGTCAATATGATCCTCTTATTTCAGATCGGATTGTTGTTGCCAATTTTTCATACATCAAATTGTCATTCCTAGGGAACGGTGTTGCTTGCTTATAGAAGTTAGATTATTCAATCGGAAGATTAGGTTCGTTTTTATTAGTATGAGTGATCTCCGTTTTTATTCTCGTGATAATGTTAAATAGCGTCCATATAACATTATATTGTATGAAAGTGGACGGATGGTTTATGAGGCATGAGTTCTTTTGGTCAATGATCAAATAGGTGTAAAAGGAAAAAAGGACCGAGTAAATTACATAACAAACTTAAAATGATAAATAGAAAACTCTCCCTCTCTATATACTCCTGCGTCCCACATAAATTATATATATATATATATATATATATATATATATATATATATATAGTCTCACAAAAATTGATACAAAATCTTTCTTAATTTAAAAGATTTTGTGAGACAATATATATATATATATATATATATATATATATATATATATATATATATATATGTATAAATATCTTTTTTATATTTTTTTATTCTATTTTTCTCTTCATATTTAACTTTCTATTAACTCATTTTCTCTCTCCAGACGCACCTTCTTACACTTTTTTATTTTATTTTTCTCTTCACGTTTAATATTTTATCAATTAATTTTCTCTCTCTTCACACAGTCTCTTACTATCACTCTCTCTAAAAGGTAAAATAAAAAAATATATACAATATATAACTTAAATTATTAATATGCGTGCAAAATCAAACTCAGCCGGAACGGAGGGAGTATATATACAGATAGACCACGAAACTAAAACCCAAGTGACGAATGTTAAGAGCATATGTGAATGTGAGGAAGACACGAAACACAGAGAGAGGAAATGGCCACCATACACTTTGCCTCCATGTCGCTCCGGCCGCCGGAATTCACCACCGGCAACACTAAACACCAAAAACCCACAACACTTCTTACCCACAAGAGACTCGTACCAGCCTCCTTCGCCGCCAACTCTCCGGAACCTGCCCCAGCCGCACCCGAAATCGAGCTCGAGTTCGTAGGGGTACTCCACAATCACCAATATTCTTGTTACAACTTACATGGTGTCACAAGTAAGTTATTTGATTAGAGTTTGGTTGATTTGTGTAAATGGGTTGTCAGCCAAAGCCAGGAGGTGACGGGAAGTATCCGGTGGAGAGAGCCAGAGCTTTGAGCGGTGACAAGCTTCTTAGGACCATCATGTCGGATAACAAGATTGAGCTCTACGCCACCTATGTAAGCGTTGCTCACTTTAGCCTTCTGCCAGCTACAATTTCTAACGTGAGCCTTTGCCTGCTTTGCACAATGGGACGACGTCGTATTAGGTGGTTAACGATTGTGGCGAGATCCACAAGGACAAGGGAATAAGAATGCCCACATAAATGTTTTTGAACAAACTTTGGCTCCTATCTAGTGACTTTTCTTTTAATATTCTCAGCGACAATTTTTAGTCGTATTTTTTTAGCGTCACTAAATAAAAGTCACTAGAAACATGCAGACATGTAGAGACAATTAATTATCACTATATAGAGAGCAGGAGGAAGATTCTTCCGACCTGAGTAGCAGCCAAATTTTTTTCGAAGTTTTTAAACCTAATCTAATAACGTGTTTCCGATATTAGCCTTGACTTGAGTGCTCACAAATATTTTCTTCTTCTTTTCAGTGTCGTAAGATTTCACATCATAATATAACAAGACCCGTAGTTTTTGGTCTGTTATGACATAAGACGAGAATTCAAAAATCTGTATCTAAATGGACATCGTACCACTCAACTCCCATTCGACATAAACTGTCTAGTTAAGTGCCAGCAGTTATGTTGAAAATACTATAAAGTGATCTTGAGAACTTTAAATTCGTCTTCAATAATGTTCCTCGTCATCCGTAGCTAGTTCGATCCGTTGCAACATCATGTATAGTAAGATCTACGAGTATTATGCTCTAAGTTTGTGAAAACTCAAGTTTAAACTGTTAGAGAGTGCCAAACAATCTAGATCATGCTTTCACACTCCCTCTCATGTTCAATCCTCAATTGCACGTAGAGAGACAAATCAATGTGCACCACCACCACCAAGTGTAAATTGCACTATAATTAAGGGGCCCAAAATACGCAAGCAAGAAGAATTGAACCCAAGAACTTGCCAAACCAGAGCTCTAACACCATATTAAGACGAGTCCAACAATGTATGTCATTCTTTCACACAATTACGGCACCGTTTCATTTAATCTATACATCTATCTTCTGTGTCTTGAAAGATGAAATTGGTTCTTTCAATAGGGTAAGCTGATGAATTGTGGAGGTGGTGGAAGCTGTGGGACTTGCATTGTGGAGGTATATATAGTTATGACACTTTCTTTTTTTAAGCTTTCATGCGTAAACTTTCTTTGTTGTGCTCGAGGTGACCCAACTGGATCAGTATATTAGCTTCATAGCATGTGATCAGCCATGTAAACTGGGTGCAGGTTCCAAGTTTGGAATAGCAAAATCCCCAAACTTAGAAGTACCTTGCCATATACCGACTCAAATTCTTAATGCTAGCAACAACACCAGGTATTGAATTGTAGAAGACGATGGAATGCCTCACATAGAGGATATCCAAGCTCTTCAGTAACATCTCTTGCAGTATGGTAGCTCTTTGCTATTCAATTCTGACTGACTTGACTGAGGGGGATTCCACGTATAAATTAAGTTTGTGTCAAAGGCTACACAGTCCGGGATCAGATGTCATCGCTGTACCCGGGACTGCTGTTTTCGTCTAGCCGGAAGTGCAGTTAAACCTTGTTTGTTATCCATATTCCTGCCACTAATGGTTTCTTTTATCCTCCTGGCACAGGTCATTGATGGAAAGGAACTTTTGAACGAAAGAACAAATACCGAACTCCGGTATCTAAAGAAGGCACGCCTACTCTAGTCCCCTCTTCTCTGATACTTCTCAAAGTTCATTTTTCCTTCCGAAATTTCATTCTAAAGTGGCCAGATTATCTGACAAGACTTTTTTCAAAGATATTTGCACTTGTTGATTTTGGAAGCTTGTACAATGTTTTAGAGTGAAGTTTTCAAACTTGGTGTCCAATGTGCAGAAACCTGAGTCATGGAGGTTGGCTTGCCAAACCATTGTTGGAAACAAAGAAAACTCTGGCAAGGTATGCTAGCATAAACTTTGCTGCGTTCCTTTTCCCCTCTGGTTTGCAGAACACTGAAATTTGTATAAGAATTTGGTTTAGTTTATTTCCTTTACACATCGTCTTGCATGATGCATCGGGCCTTTGAAAATCAGGATTATTTTTGAACAATTTCTTCTTTCATCCATTTCCATATTAGGTGGGAGGAGAAGGGGAGGGGGGGTGTTACAAAATGAGAAATTGCATTTTTTTCAGGGGCATTTCTATACAATTTTTCTTAAGATTGGAGTTTTCCAAATGGGTTGGTTTTAAAGGATCTCTAATCTTGGAACTACTGTTTGCAGGTAGTGGTTCAGACCTTACCTCAATGGAAGAAGTGATTCCACCTTATTAATGTGTCAATGGAGCTGAAACTTGCCACAAAGCATCACACTATAAATTTCAAGCGTAGACAGCTAGCGATGTTGAAGATTCATCGCTTGGCAAGCAATAGTTTCTGCAGTTCATAGTTTTAAACTTAGCTCAAGCTTTTCCATTAAATCAAGTCCATATTACTTCTGCTTTGAAGTTGGAGGAAAGATCTGATTATGGAAGGCCAATGCACATCACTCTTCTTCAGTCAACTGGCAAAGCTGTCCTGCTTTATGATGATTTCACCTTTACGTTTTCCTCTTTTTGCCTCTCACTGTCTTCTGCAAGTATCGTCATTGATGCCACGCTATATCAACCTATAGCAATTGGTAATGGGATTCCAACTCTTGATGCAGTTGCAGCAGCATGAGCTGCATGAACGTCCCTCATTCACAATACAAACCAAACCAGAAGTTTGCATTCATTTTAAGCATATCAACCTCCACTTGGTTTGGATACTCGCTCAGTTTGTCGTGCTCTGCGTTCCGAGACATGGTTTGCTGAAATTCCCTGTTCCTGCAGAATATAGTCAGGATACTGAGATGATGGGAACTTGTTTAGAAATGAGGTCTACACCATAAGGTGGTAGAGCTGGTAATGGTCTTGCCTGCATCATAAGCTATGTCGTTGCACAAAAATATACATACAGGTCTCCATTGAAAAGCAAATGCAGAAAACCATATAGCGTACGACTTTCGTTCCATCAAAGAATGACACGAATAGTATGAGATGCAAATTGGATAAAGACCATGTTAAGGCATTGTCATTTTCCAGAAATTTTGTACGTCACCCCAAGTTTTGCAAGTACTTTTAGCCCTCTGCTTTCATAGTGCCCCACATGTTGGCAAGCTTATTGCCTTCCTAGCATCGAAGAACTGTAATTCTTAAAGACCTAGTGAGACATACATCCTTGTCAAACATTCTCGAACTTCTAGAGCTAACCCACCATACCCTCTCTGATAAGTTCTTCCAGACCACTCCTCAGTCTCTTTGCAGCGACTTCGCATTCTGTTTCTCTGAGCATTCCGTATGTGATTCTAACGCAACCAGGTACGCCGCATGCACTTCCAGGAAGCAGCATTACCCCATGTTTCTGTGCAAACCAGCAAACAACTTCAAAGTCATTTGGGTATTCATCTGGTAGCTTTGCCCACAGATAGATTGCTCCTTCACCGCCTTTAATCGCATCTTCTCCAAGAGGTGAAAGAGCCTTCGTGAGGAGCTCTTTGTTTCTCAAAAGGTGCTTGACTTGGATTTTCACCCATTCATGCCCAGCTTCTAAGCAACCAAGAGCCACACGCTGTGAAATCATTGGAGCACAGATTGCTATGTTATCTTGGACCTTGAGGAGCTGAGTTCGAAGACCCTCAGCCTCCAAAGAATAAGCTATCTGCAGGCAAGAAAATACCACTGATTATCATTATCTACTCACCGAAGAGAGGGAGGAAAAAAGTGGAAGGGTGAAAAGTCCAATTTTAAATGCGTAGCCCTAACCCATTCCACCACAGAATAGGATTTCCTGTTGTTTACTCAGGAAGAAAAAAAAAAGATTAAACAGAAAAAAGGCACAGGGAAGATCTTCCTGTGATTTAAACTTTTGAGACGGATTTTATATTTTGAAATAAAAACAGTATAAATTGATTTACGCGTAATCCATGAATGTGAAAGCTCACTTACATATCCAACTCGCCAACCCATCATCCCATATGCTTTCGAAAAAGAGAAGAGGTTTATAACATGATTTCCCTCAACACAAGAATGCTTGAAGCCGTCATACACAAAATACCTACCGATAAAAATGCCAACAATTCTTTAGAATCATGCAATTCATGCATTGGCAAGAGTATATACAAAAGAGCCTAAAAGTCTAGTAGAAACATCTGTAGATCATTTCACTGCTCTACCACGGTCTTTTGACCCAAAAGTTAACATCACGTCAAATTACATTTGAGGTGTTGCTAAGGTGTCAGATAGGATTGATGCTAGGCCAAGGAGTCAGATGCCTTGTGGTCTACGAAGCACGGACACGGGTACGGGTGCGGATACGACACGGGTGCGGATACGCCATATGGCATTTTTTTAAAAACAGGATACGGGTGTGGCTAGGATACCGCAATATTTTTTTAATTTTAAATAATTAATATTTGCTTTTAAAATTTATATGTTTAATGAGCTCTTGTATAAATATATTGAATTTATGGGTCATTTAGTCATCTATTCATATAAGAACAACTACAATATACAGCTGCACACGTGGACTACCAAAGGGTGACAAAGCCCCGCAACATGCTCCCTGCGCAAGACTAAATAAGTTGAGCCAAAAGAGAAAGTCTGAGAGTGGAAGACAGATAGTCAGAGAAGCTGCTGTTGCCGCCGTGTTCGCCATCGCTGGAGTTCTTCTTCTTCTTCCTCTCTTTTTTTGAACTAGTTGGGCAAGCATTACAGGGCGTGGAAACAGACATTTCCAAAAAAAATTGGTACTTTTCCAGAAAGAACTACCAGGTAAAACAGATATATGTGCACCGACCGAGAGAGAGAGCACATGGTAGCTTCCATGTTTATCAGAATGGCGACACAATGTCTATTAAGCAGACTAATATGGTTTTGTTAGCTTGAGTTAAACAATTGTGGCAAAACATTTTAGCAGTACCATTGACTAGTAAATCGTTCTTAACATACAGGACAAACCATTAGATAGTACTTACTCATATGCATTATCTACCACAAGCCAAGAGCCGGCCCTTCTGCAGATGTCCGAAATTCTCTGCGTGAAACAAGGTGGAAGTTGAGTTATGACACACAAGCATGCGGGCGTGTGAGGGTGCGCGAATGTGCTGGTGTGTTTCTGTGAGAGAGAGAGAGAGAGAGAGAGAGAGACCTGGAGAAGTGGCTCTGGGATGCAGATCCCCGATGGATTTCCTGGATTGACGATGGAAACAAGCTTTGGGACAGGTTTAGTTTCTGACAGCTTCTCTTCTAACCAGTCTACAATAGAATTTCCCCACGTATCAGCTTGAAGAAAGCCCGAAACACTCGGTTGTAGCGAAATTCCAAATGAAAAACAGGTATCATTCAGGTTTCCCATTTATAATGGCCATTTTACATGCCAATAGTCTCCCAGAAATTGTTTTTCACAGTCTGAACCCAAGTTTAGGGACCAAAACAATCTTTAAAGTCTATGACATGCTCAACTTGACTCATGTTGAATTTAGCTGAGTGCAGTTTCTTGCTAAATAGGATTCCTATTACTGAGTTCGTATCCATTGCCAGTTTTATAAGAGTAATAACTATGTGCCTGACGTCTTAACATTTAGAAAAACAAAAGTAGAAAGGTAAACATGTAGCTCTAGGATCAGCACTGGAAGTTAGAATTATACTATTCTACTTCAAACCTGCATCTGGTAGTAATGTCGTGGGATTACTAGGACCCACCAGAATGTTATTGATGCCTGTCATCTGGAAGGACATGTATGCATTGAAGAAATATGGTGCAAATAGCACCACAGAGTCCGCAACATCACAGAGCGTAAGCACCAGATTCAAAAATCCCTGTAAACTATAAATAATCAAAAACTTGCAATCAAAGCAAAGCAGGAGAAAGAAACGAGATAAGGATGTGATTGACCAAATTGCTTGACATGAAGTGATCTGATAACTAGGTTAGTATCATCCAAAATATTTTAAACTTGATTGTTTAGTACAGAATATTCCCAAGTAAAAGTACGTATCGGTCAAAGTCGAGATAAGTAGCTTATGTTAATCTATTTAGCTCCTACATTGCATTCCAAAACTGCTAAATTTCGTATCAAGATTTCAAAACAGGTAGCTTCTGAACTAATATACTTTGTCATGGCTCTCAATTGTCTAACTCAGGCTTGACAGTGCTGCATACTCATGAGCAAACAATCAAATATCTTATGAACTAGAATAGATTAATGAGTTGGATGAGATAGCATTAGAATAAAAGAGAACACCAAAGAACAGCTTCTCAGGCAATCCTTTCTATTCTATTCGCTAATATGTTAACGTGGAAGCATTGGCAGAATGAGACATCCTCCTTTTCACATGATAAGGCATAATGTGGCACGAAGGTCCAAAATTCATTATCTTATTCTGTGAAATCATGCAGCAAAATACACCGACGTAGATAAATCCAACAAAACTCAACTGACTACCAGAGGGAAGGCAAAAGTTGCACTGTGCACCTGATTGGAACCAGCGGTTACCATCACACCAGAATTGCCCAGCTTATTCTCATGGCGCAGCTGCCAATAAAAAATTAGAAGAAAAAGAAACTATTTAAGCAGTGACTGATGAATAATGATGACGATAACGCCGGATGCAACTGCTTGTTGCAAGAGACGTAGCATGCGAGGGGAACAGTATGTATAACTTGTGTCGTACCAACAGAAAACTTCAACCTCATCATTTAGTTTGTACATAATGGTATGTACCTTGTTCACTAATGCCTCTGTGAGTTCTGGAAGACCTTCATGAGTGCCATAACGGCTTGTTGAAGGTTCCCATGCTACTTGTTTAACTTTCTCCAGAGCCTCTTCGGGAGGCTTCCAATAAACTGCCCCCTGAATCATGCCGGGATATGATTGATGAGATAAAATGCAGTGACTCAAGTAAAACCCAACTGAATAGAAACAATTAAGTAGATAAGAATGTATATGGAGATGTATTACACCCTAATCTCATGGAAGTAGAAAGCTATTCGTAAAACTCATACGATAAATTCGTCTGCAATAAGTGGCTGCAATTATAATGATCACATGAAAGCATGGAGGTAACTTAAAACTTACATGTCTAATCTCAGGGGACTATACTGGCAGCATAAATTTTGTGCAAGACGGCAAGCACTTTATATTATGCACATGCATGCATGTCCATGCGAGAGGGGGGGGAGGGGAGAGAGAGAGAGAACTAGTTTGATGTGCATATATAGAGGAACCGAGTGGTAAATACATTCGACCAAAATGACACATATTTGTAGAAATATTTGTTGATCATTAAAATAGTTGCTGAATGATGCATGTATATTCCTCCTCAATGATATTAGAAGCAGAGACAAAATAAAACCTATATAGTGTTGAGACAATATGAGACCTATAAGTTGCCTACCCAATGGAAATAGTCGACTTATTTTGGATGAAGAGCCGGCAATTTTTTATTTCCTAGTCTATGCTACTTCTGTGCATAAGCTTAGAAAACTCTTACTGAGATCACTTTAGAGACCAAAGAGAACAGAGTTATCTTCAGCATCTTGTCCTCCAAACTCTTAATATCAACAAGAGTTTGAAAGGAATAAAAAGTTTTCCTGGTTTGGTTAAGGGTTGGTCCTGATCTATTTGTTCTTGTTTCCTTTCAGATAAACTTTTGGAAATTCGCTTTCAGCCTTTTGTTACCGATTTCTTTTTGGTCTAGCTGCTTATACTTCAACAAGGTGATCCTTTCATGTTCCAAAATCCTCCACATTTTTGAGGAATATATTTTATCCCCTTTATTTAAATATGGTGATAACATATATCTCATGAACAGATAAAAGAGTACACATGCTAGATATGGAGATAACATATATCTCATGAACACATGTTAGATATGGCGATAAAAGAGTACACATGTTATTTAAATATGGTGATAACATATATCTCATAAAAGAGTACACATACACATGTTAGATACCCAAAACCTGTGTAAGACTGGGATATATGCCCACCATAGTCAGTTGGATAAGCGCTCATTAAGCATAACTAGAATCCTAAGCACAGGGAAGTGCAGATGTTTAGCAGACCATGCAAGTCCATACCCATGTGTGGGTAACAGGTATTTAGGAACTTTCTACATGGAGAAGAAGATTGACAAAGTTGCTAAGCAAGATCTTGAGTGGGCAAAACAACTCAAATCACCTCTAGAGAATGAACCTTCCACATGAGCATACGGATCCGAAATCGTGGGACACTGACATAAGCACCAGATGTCATCACTCCCCTCCGTACTTGACAAGTCATCACTGCAGCACGAGCTGATGCGTAGCTTCCAAGGAATTCATCGCCGGACTTAACGCAACTCAGTAGACTCCGTAACCTTTCAGTCGATGAGAGCTTCAGACTCTAGAAGGAGAGCAGCATTGAGTCATTAGCTTCCGACTATGCTCAGCCCTTCACGCTTTTTGGGCTTATGGGGCTGAGCTAAAAGTTCGTTCACTCATTGACAACTAGAATAGTGTCATAATGATGAACCCTACGTCAAGGCATTAGCGGTTCTAATTGGTTTAAGAATACATAGTTCTTGGACGATCCAAAGAATAAGCAAGCAACTTGTTGTTTTCATGGATATCTTTCACGATTTGAAGCTAAGATTTGTGTCGATGGAAAATGTTCTGACATGGTTAAATCGGAGGGTGGTTTTTTTTGTCAGGCACGGATTGACCTGCAGTGATGAATTGTCCGGCATGGAGGGGAGTGTCAATGGTGGTAGCTTGTGCTTATGGACTCCAACAATTTCGGATGCACGTGTTCATGTGGGGGCTCATTCTCCAGTTGTTTTAAGGCAGAAACTGTCTCCATCCCCGTCAACCCCACAATAAGTTAACACATATCCCATCATCTTTGTCATGAGCAGTTCTTAGTGAACCTCTACATGAAAAGCCTACAACAAAAACAAGATTGTTATTGTTTTGCATTTCAAGGAGATATAACTATGCCCATATAATCAGAAATATGTATCCGTCACAAACTAAAGCTCGGGTTTAAGACACCCAGTTTCTTTTTCTTTTCCTTTTTTTCAATTCAAGGGTCCAAGAACTTCATTAATTATCGAGGGAAAATTACAAGTAAAAGAACTCAGCTCAAATTTGAGGATAGTGGATTAAGCATAGCAGCGCATACTTCACTATATCCAAATCCCGAAATAAAAGAGAACCAAGGATCTCTAACACAAAAATAAATAAACAAACATGTGAACAACGCCTAGAAACTACCCCTATCATTGATCTAAGACACCCCTCCCCGACTCTAAGATGTACAAGGTAACTAATTAAGAACAGAAAAGCTTACAGTAGAAACAGCCTGTTACTACTAAGCAGAAGTGAAAGGCAGACACAATGCCAAATCAAAACACTTACACAACCACGTAGCCCAAAAACTAACAAAAACTAAAAAACAGCAGGATACACCCCCATCTAACACCCCAAAAAACAGACCCAAATCCAAACAAAAACAGGAACAAAAGAAAATACACGCCCAGACATCAGCCCGTTGAAATTGAATCCCACACAAAGTTTCAGATTATTCCGCAGCCATAACATATACCAATCCAAACAATAGAAGACACTAGCTTATTGATGTAACTTTTTTTTTTTGTGGTCAAATGTCCTTTTATTTCATTGAAGCTCATAACATGTACATTTGTTTCCAATTTACAAAGACAAAATTGCTACTACTTTTATGGTATATCCTCTCTTCTACCTATTTACATGAAAATTCCCTCATTTATCCCCCAAGCAGCACATAATTCTTCATTCTTCTCTGTTTTTGGTATCTTTTTCCAGTTTTCCACTCTAAATTTCACCCATTGTTGTATGACATGAGCACATCCTTGTGGTGTAGCCTGTTTTTGCTCAAAAACCCTTGTGTTTCTCTCCATCCATATCCCATAGATTGTAACAGCAAGTGAGAGTTTTAAGAGTCTAGCTCGGAAACTCTTCCCTCTAAAATGTAGCATTGCTTATTGATGTAACTTACTCTTCAAAACAACGATAAATAGTTTAATCTACATATAACAACAGCAATAAACAGTTTAATATACAATCGACATAAGCAAGAAACAGTTTAATCAATAAATTACTACACACACTTTAATTAGCAGTCTTACCTGACCCAGCGGCAATGCATCTTTGGCACTCTGACCTAATTCCAGAATCTGCAGCAGCACCCACAAATCTCATCAGAGATTACAAACTTTTTTTTTCCCATAAATCTGCAGAAGCACCCACATATGATTGACCCTTTTTTCCCATTTTGAAACGGCAAAATTTTTTACATCTATTGAAAGACACTCTAACTCCCCATTTATCAAGAATGGTAATTGAAAATGGTTAGACTAGGGAAGGTTAAAAAGAGTTGATAAGTTTTTTCGTTAAATTTTTTTCACAAAAATATCAGTAACCATATTTATCAATCATTAGCCATAATTATCATTGATCATACTTATCAATCATTAGCTGTGATCGGAATTGCACCCAAAAAGTTTTCACTTTTGCGTAATACTTACCTTTACTCTTTAAAGGTGCAGTTCCCAGAAAATGTGGCTAAAGCTACAAATTTGTGGTTAATGATAGTATTGGCCACTCTTTTAGTGATAGAGATGATGAACCACTGGAGTTGCTTTGATTCCAAAAATTCAAAATCGTCGGCAAAACAAATATTTGTGGTAACAGAAGGTACAAGGGCTAATCGGTTGACCTCCTTACACAAAAATAAAAAAAGGAAAAAAAATCAAATTCCCAAAGAGTGCAGAAAGAGTAGGCATAGAAGAGTGATATTGATAAATGGGCATATGTTGGATACCTTGACCATGACTGGGACATCAGTGTCGAGTGCACGAGTGGCGAGCCTCCCATACGAGCCCATGTGCACTGCACTCTTCCTGGTTTCCTACCAACTGGGGAAAAATGGGTGATGCTGAAAATGAGCAATGATTTAAACGGACTGAGAAAGTGGATTTGCAAGGAAGAATTAGGTGAAGTCCGATAGGTGAGCTTCTTTCAAAGCTTAGGACATGAAGATTGTGCCGCACCTTACTTTATGGCTTTTCCCTCTGTTCTAAAAAATTATTTTATTTTGACTTGTGACGCATATTAATAAGAATATAAGTGGAGTAATATATTGTATGCTTCTCATTTTACCTCTTGAGAGACTGAGAGGAACAAAGTGGGCCAGTAGAGAGAAAATGGGTTGGTGGAATGTTAAATGTGGAGAAAGAAATGGAATAAAAATGACAAACATTGAAAAATACTTATACAATCTTTCTTAATTTGGAAAGTGATCAATTTTTTTGGGACATGTAAAAAAATGATCATTTTTTTTGGGACGAAAGGGATAAGAGTGATAAAATGATAACAAGTTGCTTGAGTCATGGTGCACATACACTCGTAGCTATCAATATCGTTTCGGCACCGACCATACTAGTCGATACATATCACGTTTGTCTTCTACCGACAGGGTATACCTTATATTTTGCAGTCAAAATACCGCTATGTACCAGTTGCATCGGTCGAAATGTTGTGTTTTGTATCGGTTCTGTTGCTGCTAAAAATATGCTCCGCATACTTTACGGAACCCGAGCCTGAACCGATGACCTGCAAGACAGAAAACGAGTGACCGCCGGGTGGGGTTCCCGGCAGAGAACTCTCCGATGCTTAAGTCAGAGCGCAGCTACAGGATAATAACTCTGAAAAAGCATGAAAGACACAATGTGTATCTGTGTGTGTAGTTGTCCCATACCTGGGGGGTAGACCCCTTTATATAGCTGTAGGAGGAGAGTCCTAGTAGGACTAGGCTGTTGACTAATCCAATCAGGATCGTGTTAGATCCTCGAGGATCACGTCACAATCTTTAAAGACTCTTTTTAGAATCCTGATAAGATAATCATAAATCTCCCAGTTTGACTAGGATTCGCCGGGTGTTCCCCAATTATTGGGAGTTATATTTGAGCTATATCATAAGCCCCCCACTTCCTTAGCTAAAATGTTTGGCTGAGGAAGTTTATACCTGGTGTCTCGAGACACACGTCAGATTTGTAAGTGATTCTCATCCACTTGTAGGGGTAACAATATTTCTCTCTTCCATGTGCTCCGACCTAAGCGGGTGCTTA
This sequence comes from Escallonia rubra, assembly GCA_033065855.1. Lineage (NCBI taxonomy): Eukaryota > Viridiplantae > Streptophyta > Magnoliopsida > Escalloniales > Escalloniaceae > Escallonia > Escallonia rubra. Next base: position 16,870 of record JAVXUO010000597.1, read on the forward strand.
AGCCTTAGAACTTTGCCCAAGTAGGGCGTTAGAACCCTAGCTCTCGAGAGCTAAGTCTTAGAATGTCGCCTGAGCAGGCTTTTCAGAATCATCTTTCAAAAGACGAATCATGGGATCTCGAGATCCTTTAGGGGCTGTGCCCAATGGTATGACACAAAGCTGTGCATGCAAGTTGTTGCATGTGCTAAGTGTTTGAATGTCCCCTCGAGGGGTCACCTCTCCTTAGAGGGTGTTCATTTTGTGCAAGTGTGTGTTCTTTGGCTCGAGCCGACCACATCATGCTTGCGTTTTACTTTGTCGCGAACTCTTATCATCAGCTAAGAGATGGCAAAGAAGCCTCGCACTCACGCTTGGCTGGGTTTTGAATTTGACAAAGAATGGTGGGGGGATGAAGTCCCATAGTCCTTTGCCGTTTCACGGGTTAGAACTGTAGCTAAACCGTTCGGATAGAACTCGAGCTCTATCCTGTTGCCCTTGGGGGTGTTCGTCCCTCGAGGGACCACCCTTGAGGTTTGACGGAACTTAAAGTCCTCATCATACGTGTCCTCGGGGGCAGACGGAGCGCAAAACTCATGAATATACCCTCGAGAGTTTGACGGAACTTTAGAGTTCTCATCATACGGGCCCTCGGGGGCAGATGGAACCGGAGCTCATGCAATTACCCTCGAGGGTTTGACGGAATTTAAGAGTTCTCATCGTACACGCCCTCAGGGGTTTAACGAAACTTTAGAGTCCTCGTTGTACGCCCCCTTGGGGGTTTGACGGAACTTTAGAGTTCTCGTCGTACGCGCCCTCGGGGGTTTAACGAAACTTTAGAGTCCTCGTTGTACGCGCCCTTGGGGGTTTGACGGAACTTAGAGTTCTCATCGTATGCGCCCTCGGGGGTTTAACGAAACTTTAGAGTCCTCGTTGTACTCGCCCTTGGGGGTTTGACGGAACTTAGAATTCTCATCATATGCGCCCTCGGGGGTTTCTTGTCCTTGTTGCCGCGGTGCTAAATAAGAAGCCGCAGGTCATGGAGCCCGTAATATGGTCGTTGTGGCGAACCTTTCTGTCTGATAAGACATAAGGCATTAAGACTGTATGATCTCATAAAATATAAAGCCCCCCGGCCTTTGAGAAGGCGTGGATATATAAAGACGGCTTTTAAGCCCATATGTTGGGCTCGATTGCAAGAAGACATGTACGAGCAAAATAGAAGACCATATCTGCCTGCTTGACTGGACGTGCATATAAAGCTAGAGGGCATGGAGTCCGTTTAAGCAAGATGTCACTGATGATCAGTAGATAAGTTGTCGAATTTAATCGATTTACTGAGAAGCAACTAGATTCAGTTTGCTTGGTTGCATGAGCATGAGCTTGAGCTTGCAGTTGTTCCATCCATATTAGCGACGCTATTGGCGAAGTGCTCTGATTCACTGATCGAGGTCACTGTGTGACCGAATATCAAGAGACAATAGGTAATGCCGAGTCGGCAGGATGCTGCAGCAGAAACCCTAGGCGTGACTTCAAGTCACCGGGTGCTGTGAATTTGTTCCTTGCTTAAGAAGTGGTTTATACATCACTGTTGATGTTCGCAGGCATAGTTTAAACCCTTGCAAGAAATAAAAGCACGTGACTGAAAAATAGCTTTTAAAGTAATAAAGCATATAATAGTTCAACTATGTTTTTAACACAGAATTAGAGCGGTGTTCAAACACCGTGGCCCCATTAGGGTTTTGTCAGTTAGCCGACAGAGGTGCGCTGCACTGCGTGTCACAGGTGAGCTTAAAAAATCATTGCAGTCGGTAAGACACGACATGTAATATACTCGCATCAACTGACGCGATTGAACAATGCTAGACCAAAAATTAAATAGGTCTAGATAATATAGAAGTGCATACAGGAAGCATCCTTTGGAAGGCTTGCTAGCATCAAATTCATAGTCGCTTAATTTTTAGCGACGAATATGCAATAAAATGTGCACGCATTTAAATAATATGCGGCATAAGTGGAATAAATGAGACCTTGTTGGGATATAAAAATGCGTCTTTCATAGGCCAAAAATCTAATTCTTCTTCCTTTTTTTTTTTAAAAAAAAGTGGCATATGTCGAAGACAAAAGACCCTGTGGGTCCAAAAGTAAATATGCATTCTTATGGGGTTAATGTGAAAAGAGAGAATTTGACCTTTTTTTTGTCTGTCCTCTTTCTTTCATTGACAGAAGAGTAGGGAGCTGGTAGCCAAGCGATGCCGTCGCCGTTTGCTCACGGTGGACGGCGCGACGTTGGGGAAGGTCGCCGGCGTGATGACGGCAACGGTGCGGATCTGCAGTGCCATCTGCCGCGTGGCGCCGATCGTTGTAGACGGCGATGTTCCGGCAGCGAGTCGCGGTGGTTATGGCGCTCGTCGCGGTGGTGGCGATGGAGCCTTTTAGTGATGATGCGCCGGGTACGGCGGTGCCTCTGCAGTGGCACTGGTGACCGTTTATGGCGGCGGACGGCGGCCTTAAGTTTCCCATGGCATGCTGTCTGTGGCCTCAAGCAAGATGCAGGGGTGCAATGTTGGCGAAGTGGTGGCGTCGCCGTTGATTACGGTGGCATCGCCGTTGATTGCGGTGGGGCAGATCTGAACAAATGGGTGGCTCTGGCCGCCGATTGCATGTGCCTGGTTAGGATTGCGGCGGCGGCGCTGCTGTTGGCCGGGACGGCGCTGCCTTTAGCCGCGACGGCGCTACCGTTAGCCGCACCGGCGATCACCGTTTTCTTCATGTGAAAGGAGAGAGATCGCGAAGAGTTGCGATTACCGGCGAGTATTTGGGGATGCGGTGGCGCCTTGACCTATGGGCGCGGCGTTTGGTTGTTTTGGCTTCAGCCGACGGTTGGATCTGGATGAGGTGCGGCGGCCATCTGTTAGAGTTTGCACCCTACGTGGCGGCGCCGTTGCGGCTGCGTCTTCTTCTTTGTGTTTTTGAGATGTTGCTTCCGAGGTGCGGCGCGTGGTGTTACCGAAGTTGTTGTGAATACTCACCGGCGGTGTATCGATGGGACGGAGGTGGCTGCACTGTCGGTCATGGCTTGTGCTCCGACGGCACGGCGCTATCCTGCCGTTACGCGATTGCGACATTGCCCGAGTCTGCGATGGCGTTATCCTGTCGGTTCTTCCTCCTCTGCCACTTTTCTGTTTTATTTTTTGTCGTTGCTACTCCGGCAGCTCCATGGCGGCGGGAGGCAGTTTGTGATGCCGGTGACCATGGTTGTGGTAGAGAAGCTCGTGCGGCGATGACTGTCGAAGGCCCACGGTGGTGGATGGCCTGACTATTTGCGGTGTCGGCGCATAGCTGGAGGATACGCCGCGGTGGCGACGGTAGGTTCCGACCCGTGAGTGGCGGTGCTGCCGCGGCTTGTTCATCCTTATGTTTTTCCCTTTTCTGTGGTTTGGTTGCGGCTTGTTCATCCTTATGTTTTTCCCTTTTCTGTGGTTTGGTTGCGATTGCTGCTCCGGCAGCTTTGCGGCGGTGGTCGGCGGTTCATGGTGCCCGTGACTACGTAGGTGACGACTCCGGTAGTATCATGGTTGCGCAGGCATGGGCTGCCTTCGTAGGTGCTGTTGACGTCGGTGACGCCGCTGCTGTGTAGGGTTTTTCCCATGACGGCAGAGTGGCGTTGTGGCAGCTGGGGTTACCGTGATTGCTGTGGTTATGCCTGGTTGCCGCCGAATTCCGGAGGCGACGCTGCTGATTGCTGTTTGAGTCCAACGGCAACAGCCTGGGATAATTGATCTTGAAAATTTTGAACTCTGAATTTTCTACAAACATTGCGTTTGTATTTTTGCGACTGTGACGATAATTCAATCTGGAAATTTGTGGCGACGGCGATTCTGTCGGTGGTTCCGACACGTCGTCGCCGGTAATTTGGGATAAACTATTTTCTTGAGGTCAAACGGCTAGGCCGACGGGTCCCACGGATGGCGCCAATCTGTTGCTGCTAAAAATATGCTCCGCGTACTTTGCGGAACCCGAGCCTGAACCGATGACCTGCAAGACAGAAAACGAGTGACCGCCGGGTGGGGTTCCCGGCAGAGAACTCTCCGATGCTTAAGTCAGAGCGCAACTACAATATAATAACTCTGAAAAAGCATGAAAGACACAATATGTATTTGTGTGTGTGGTTGTCCCATACCTGGAGGTAGACCCCTTTATATAGCTGTAGGAGGAGAGTCCTAGTAGGACTAGGCTGTTGACTAATCCAATCAGGATCGTGTTAGATCCTCGAGGATCACGTCACAATCTTTAAAGACTCTTTTTAGAATCCTGATAAGATAATCATAAATCTCCCAGTTTGACTAGGATTCGCCGGGTGTTCCCCAATTATTGGGAGTTATATTTGAGCTATATCAGGTTCCTTAAAAATGTAAAAGTAACAATTTTTGTTAGAAAATTCAGTAAATTGACCTACAAATACTAAATTAAAAAAATCTAAGTTTTATTATATCAATCAAAACTTACGTAGCCTCTTCTACACAATATTTATCACAATTTATAACCCTAGATGAGGGGTGAATAGGATTTTAAGACTACTTTAAAAATTAACAAACAACAAACCTCAATCTCAATAACTTAAATAAGCAAACAACCAATCTCAATAAAAATGTAAAATGATAATGTAAAGAGAGAAGGATTTAGAGATACTTGACAAGGAGATTTAAATGGTTTGGCTTGATATATCCTCAAGCCTATGTCCACCCCTTCAAGGAAGTCTCTTGAAAGGCCCTAGAATCCACTAGTATGATTTTCCTTACGGGTCAAGATCGAACCTCTTACAATCCCTTGATGCTATGCCCACATCAAGAACAAACTTTGACAAACCCAAAGCTCCAAAGCTTGACAACCCCAAGCTTTGATACAAGAACCTTTATATGAAGAAATGTGTACAAGATTTCACTCTCAAGAAGTAGATGAGTACAAGTTTAAGCACTAGAACAAGATAGATGAGTGTATGATGACTTATGAAAGTGTATATCTCTCAAATGTAAGCTCACAATAAACGCTCTCTTGAAATGGATGAGAAATCAATGAAAATCAAGACAGATTGAACAATTGCTTTGATCTTTGAGAATATGAAAGATAAGAGAGCTTTGAATGCAATTGATGAATCAAAACAATGCCAAAAATGAGTATTTATAAATGTGGGAATAAATATGACCGTTTGGAGTTAGGTGGAGCATTAAATGCACCAAACGGTAAATGCAGTCGACTGTATTCCCAAAGTAGCCGTTGAAAATTCAAATTTCCAACTTGCAGTCGACTGTAATAGGCTGCTGGAAATATTGCAGTCGACTGCATTCCTGAAAATGCAGTTTCCTTATTTTTAAAGTATGAAAAGCTTTTATGCATGCAAGGGAAACCTATGGGCAAGTTCTAGGTATACAGTCATCGTAACGATCATCTCTCTACGTCTAGTTTACAAAAAAGGAAATAAAGCGTTTGTAAAAATCAATCGACGAATTCCTTCTTTGATGCTTTCCGTTGAGAGTCTTTGACCGTGTTGCTCGTCTAATAATGTGTTTGCATGAGTATGAGATTGTTCCTATTGCTTCATCAACTCAATGCATGTTAGACAACATAAACATCAATGTTAGTTATCATCAAAACCAAATATAATCTTAGGTTAAATAATTGTAGAGTTAACAAGGCATCTTTTAGGGACAAGTATATGGAAAGATCATGGTCTCTCCCGCCCTGCACACGGTCCGCTCTTGCATTAGTGCCTAACTTTAGATAATGTCTTGGACCGAAGCTACGCGCTTACAGTAAAAGTAATGCACACTTGCGCGCCCATTTTGAAATCATACGTTAAGATAATGTACACTAACGGCCCGTTTATGTTTAGATGTCGTTGCAGACATGATCAATGTCGTAATCAAGAAAACAATGTGATTGATTCATTGTTTAGTACGTAATGGCCATTACAAGTAATCCCAGACACGCGTAAGGAGGCTTCTTTGTTCCATCAACCAAATGTGGTTTTTTCATTACACCCAACTCCTTGAAGAAAAATAATGTTATAATCTCATATTTAGCCAAATCATTAGATATTTTTATAAACATCTGTAATGCGAAAAAGAAAAAAGCATTCGGATATGCTACCAAATTACTTTTCTACTATCTTCTCAAAGTTTTTATCAGTATTACCCTATTAGACCATATATAGTTAGCATTCTTAACGCACATACTCGATGCCGCTCCTAAATGTTATTTATCATATCCAAAAAAAAATATTTGGCATTTATATTTTGAGTTTTTAAAATTGCTAAATAAAAAATAATAATTACTTTTATAGCACAAAACAAATCTAAATATCACGCCAAACACATAATTGAAGTTCAAAGGTCTTTGCAATAAAATAGCTATAAAAGTACCCCAAACATAGATAGAACGTATTATGGAGATACATTATAGTAATTTTTCGTTGGCTTACAATATTTATGCGTTAAACCAAATGCTCAAGCATAACTATGATTACATTGTGGTTGAATTATTCAGCAGTAAACTAAAAATGTTGATTAAGCAACGACTACATTAACAATGATATAGTGATTCACACAAACGAGCACTCAAGTAACACTTGACATAGTTTTTGTTTTCAGTTCTGTAACTGAAGAATAGATCAACGTTTGGCATACACGTTTGTTTTTTTTTTTCCTCTCGGTTTTTTAAACTGATTCTAAGATTGAACTTGTTTTTGAAAACTTCGTTTTTATGTACAAAACAAAACGTATACTCTTTCATCCCCCGTAACAACTGCTAGTGTTATTATTATTGTTTAAGCCCCCACCACTTATAGAACTGAAATTATATTGGGTCATAATTGTCAATAAGTTTTCATAAACATTAGGACTAAATTTTGCAAGTTACAAATAATTTGTTAACCATTTTTGGTGCAACAAGTACACAATTGAAATGATTATATAACAAGTACTATCATGTCTTGGTAAGAATAATAACTTGGTAAATATCGAAGAAGACGCCAAAACTATATCGATAGATAGTTGGGTAGGTACTAAAAGTAATTCTCTCAACTTTCATAACGTCCATTTTACGAGTATTAGCTTTCATAATCGCATAAAGTCATGGTCTTAGTATCAAACTAATCTTACAACTCGCAACGTGAAATCTGTATGCAAATTGATTATGGTTTGTTCCCTTAATTTAGGAGTACCCATTGAGAGTCAACTTTAATTGATGTTACAAGTCAGACCCGATCAAAGAAATAAAGAAAAAAAATTTAATTTTTGTTTATGCAATTTTCATCATTCACATATAATTTTTTTATAAAGTATTTTGGCTCTTAAGTGTGAATTTCAAATTATACATTAAAAAAAAAAAGGAAGGGCATTTCATATGGTACTTTCTGGAATAATTTCCTTATATGGGCTCGTTTGACCTGGAGAAGCTTCCAACCACCTCTCCACCCCCCCTCTTTGACTTTTGATTTTGGGCATATTTTTTAAGCATGGGGGGGACAAAATTATGAGACACATACTGACTGGAAGCAGCAAGAATCCTCATCTGGAAATAGCAAGAAATTTGGAAAATTTGGAAGTTTGAACTGGTACTGGTACCCACCCACCCCGCCCGCTCGCTCACGCTCCACCTCCGCTCTATTATATATAACTATTCATTGCCATTACCCACACACACACACACACTCGCTTATCTCTCTCTCTCTCTCTCGAGCTGCATGATCCATCGCTTCGAAACCCTAGCTCGGCTCTCCAGACCGCCGCTAATTGGCCTCGGACCTCTCGAAATGCAGAGTAAGCTCAGCTCTCCTAGCTAAAAAAACACGCACTCACCTGCATATGTGTGTGGGATTTTTTAGCTGATATATAGTCGTACATTGCCCTTTATACCGATTTTAGTTCGCGTTTCTGCAATTTTAGTATGTGCGTGTGTGTGTGAGAGAGTGTTTTTTGGCTTGATAGTCATGCATTGACTTTACTCGGTTTTGGTTTACGTTTTTTTTTTATTATTATGTTGTTTCGGTTTTCAGTGCGTGGGATTCATGCGATTCTGGGACATTTTGTGCTGAGGTAGAGGTAGATTGTTTCTTTGATTGACGCTTCAGCGGAATTTTGCTTTCCAATCTCCGGTGACGATTTTGTGCTACTATGAATATATTCAGTGGATTGTATGGATGGAGGGAAGTAGTAGAGGGGTTTGCGTTACGTTGTGAATAAGGAGGAGAAATTTTGGGTTCTGCCATGCATATTTCTTTTAAGTTTTGATGTTGAAAATTTGATGCATAAATGGGTTGAATTTCAGAAGGGATTAGGGTTTGCTGGTGCTTTTATTTATTTTTTTACTTTGCAAAAAACTAGAATTTTGGTGATGCATACCTAAATATACATATTTATTTTTTGGAAGGGATAGGGTTTTGGATATGGGAGGATGGCAGTTTTTGGAATTTTCTCCCAAAATCCATGAACTCTAGGTAGTATTGAGCTGGTGAAGAATCATAAAAATCACTGATTCTGATGGTAATACACTGACCTTTAGAGATTCGTTCTTGGAGAATTATGGTCTTGCTTGGAGTATTGGGCGATTTACATGTTACAGTCTTGGTTGGAAACGAAAAAAGATCTTACACCTATTATTCATGTTGTAGATGTTTTATAATCGTTTGCATAAAAAAAAGTAAGTCATTGGGTCGTTTAATTCTACTCAGTTTCTTGTGTGCCTGTATTGTTGACTTCTAAGAGCCAAAACCTAGTACTTGCAAATTGCGATGTATATGAACTGCTAGACTCGTAGGAAGTTAGCTTCATACTAATGCAAGGTGCCAAAAGAATAGCAGACCAGAAGAATTATTTTCTTCAATTTTCCTTTATTGGGAAACTGAGTAATAGTCAACTTAAGGCTTATTCAAAGGTTTAGTACGCCAAGAATATTCAGGTCTTTTGATCAAATAACCTTTTATGTTGTACTAGCGACCCCAGCCTTGATTTCTCAAATTATGTAGTGACATGGTCAAAACAATACTTTTTGTTGCATTCCTGTTTGCATATTGACATCTTCAGGTGAAATCGAGTCTGAATGTTTTTTCTAACCAAATCTCTTTGACATGAAAACAGTTCGGCACCAAATTCACCCAGAATTGAGTTTTTCACCCCGTCAGATGGAAGAGCTCTTTTCTACTATGATTATGAGAAGCAACAAAACCTAGCAATACTAAGACATTTTAATACTTTACTATCAGATAATGTAATAGAATCTTATGATTCAATGCTATTATGAGGTCAAAGACAACATTAAATTGTTGAACTTTGACTCTAGGAATGGTATATGATTTTTAGAATATCTGTTGATGATCTATTCCTTTTAGTCTCCTCACAAATCACATCATGAATGCAGCGTTCGCATCCTGACTACTGGCAACATTTTCCCCGACATCTTGCCTTTCCAGAATTCTTTGGCCTTAGATATTGACTTTGACATTTAATGATATAACTAATGGCCAACATTAGCCTACAGATATCACTTTCTCAGGACTAGATTGTTTAAATTTGGTAAACCAGTGGGAGGACAATTGAAGCAGATGGCACCATGAACTAAAGATAATTTAAGGTGGCTGTAACTTAGCCATACTTTACCGTGCATGCGTTGCAATAATTGGAACAGCATATCTGAGAAGGAAGATCTTGCTGATGATGCGTCAAGAGAATGATGAGAATGGAGACTAGTATACGTAGGAAATAAGGTAAGAGCAATGTTGGTAACAGATAAAGTATGATAATGATATGTGACAATAAGTTAAAGTCTGCATTGGTTAGGGGTGACGAATGGTTGACACCGCAAGACATTGTTCAAAGAAAGGCATCATGGCGTTTGGCCTTTGGTAGGCTTTGTAGCTTTGCTTATCAGGAGAAATGTTTTCCCTTTCCTTTTTGGTCGTTTGGGACTTGGGAGAATTGTTTTATTAAGAATTACATGTATCTATCCATGGTTTCAAGGTAGTTAGGCTCTACCAATGATACATGTGGTTTATCTGCAGGTTTATAGGAAGAATGTTAGTTTTGAAATCATGAAGTTATATCCAACAAGGCGCGCAAATATGGATAAAGAAAACAGAGACGAGGTTAAACTTGAAGAAGCCTCTGTGCGTATTACAAGAGCACGTGCTAAAGCCTTGGGCACAGTAGGAGGTTTACCCCCACAAAAACCTCCCCTTAAACAGGAGCAGAGACAAGTCCAGCCAAATTCCAAAAGAGCAGCACCAGATAATAACAAGCTTAGAGTTTCAGCTTGTCTTCAGGACAAGAAAAGGGCTGTTCTTAAGGATAGCACTAACACATTTTATGTTAACTCAAATGTTACATGCTTGCATGCATCCAAAGTTCTGGTAAGTATTTTCTTATAGTAATGGTTGTTAATATGCCGTTATCTTTTATTCCCTATACAACCCTATACAGTTCAAATTTCAGAATCACAACATTTTCTTTTCACGACAAATGTAAAACTTACTGCTTCTTTCTCTTGGTTGTCAGCCTAGCCAGGCTAGAAAAGCTACTGTGAAGAAGAATGTAAAGGTGGTGCCAACCATTTGCATTGATCCTTTGGTAGAGGAGGACACGAGAGAAAAAGTAGCTGAAGATATAGCCAAAACAAGGACACAAGAAAGTATTCTAGCAGTAAATCTAAAAAGACATTTGACGATTCAACCAAATGAATTTACTAGTGTACAAGAACAGGATGTAGCAGATCCGATGCTCCTAGAACAAACTTCTAATAAACGTGCCAGAATTCGAAGCCCTTCACGGAAAGGTGAGACTTTCTCTTCTGCCTTGTTCACACAGGTTGTTACATGTGAAGATGTGCTTTGACTTATCATCTATTTATTGATGAAAGGTACCACCTGATCAGTAAAGGCATTTTATATGGGAGGTGGTTAATTCTATATTAACTGTGTGATTAAGCAAATGCCAAACAGTTAAGATTATCTGTGTGGGCTTCTTGGAATTTACTACGCTAACACGCTGATGTAGTATGTATATATCTGCTAAAGACCCACAAAAAAGTAAGAAGATAACATTCATGAGTACAACTTCTAAATTTATCATTTATAGAAGAGTTGGTTCTTTTAGGGTAAATTTGTTAAGGCCATGGTATTAGTAGGTTTTGTGGTTTTAATTTTAGTATTTGAAGCTTCAGCAAGTCTTGAGCGGATGAAGGAAAATGGTTACAGCCATCTTCAAGAATCACCAGGTAAAATTTAGACTACCAGTAAAATAAAGAAGAGATCGATGGTTGCAAGGACTGGGCACCGATTGCCTTCTTAATAACATTGTTGCCACATCAGTTACTATTCCACCTATTATAGTTTCCAGGTCTTAAATTGCCATTCAACAAAAATGTGCCAAGTTCATATGATATGAGTTACTGGATCTAATTTAGCTATCAAAAGGACAGGCCAAAATTGGTCCACTTATCATACTTCTTTGTTATTGTAAAGTCGCATTGCTGTATTAATTAAGTGTTGGGATGTATATCATGAAGGGAAAGGACAACTGTTTTGTGCTAGTCTTGGTTAGACTGTTCTCAGTGAAAAGTTTCTTTCGACAGGTAATAATGCAGAAGAAGTCGAGCTTTCAGAGAATCTGGAAGCCTCAGATGGTATGGCGATTGCAATCATTGATTCAGCCCACAAAGATCCTCAAATGTGCAGTGTCTATGCCGCCAACATATATACTAATTTACGTGTTACAGAGGTCTGTATAAATGACCTTCCATCTTACACAAATACTGTTATTTTTATAGACAAGCCAATGGTTTCGCACATGCTCTATGACAGCTCTACTACTTGCAGCTTGTGAATGCGGTACTTATCTTAGGAAATTTTTTTTTAGTTATATTTGCTCTTTTCACTTATACGTTTGAATAACATTGCCTGACTATAACTGCAAAATGTTCTCACACAATTCATGCTTGTCCCCTTGTTCTTCTAGAAGTTGAAAGAAGAGGAATTTCAATTTCCACCTGCTACGGATACAAATAAAAAGAGTTTTTTTTTTCACTACACGAAGCATCACCATTTCTGACATACTCTATGTTTTTCAGCTCGACAGGAGACCTTCAGTTAATTATATGGAAATGTTGCAACGAGATGTTACCCAGGGCATGCGAGGAATTTTAATTGATTGGCTAGTGGAGGTAAGTTAATTGCTACAACTAGATATGATTTACGTGCATGTTTCTGTTTTAAAGGCAATCGTACACTTGCTTATTATATGTAAAAAAAGTGCAAATGGATAATTTTATAAAACTAAGTAGTAGACATGGCTTTAGTGCTGTACAAGTCCAAACGAGTCTTGACATTTGGCAATCCCTCCGTGTCATCACAGCACTTCCATATAATTCATTCATGTCCCCCAAATCATCGTCATTCTTCTCTCTCTCTCTCTCTCTTACTAGTTCTATCATCAAAATCTGCAATAGCATCAGAACTTATGGAAACTCATCATGCAGAGTATTGCCTTGCAGTTTTCGACATAAGTAGGAGTTTAGACAACTATGTTTTTGAATGTAAGTATCTAATAAAGGGGCTTCAGAACAAAGAACTTTTCTGACATATTTTCATGTCCCAACTAGCTTTTTCTTCCATGGAGAGCAGTTATCCTCGGACATTAACAATGGGCTCTTTCAGGTTTCTGAAGAATATAGGCTGGTGCCAGACACCCTCTACCTGACAGTGAATCTCATCGATCGATATCTCTCTGAGAAGTACATTGGAAAACAAAGACTCCAACTGCTTGGTATAACTTGCATGCTAATTGCCTCGTAAGTTCTCTCAACTATATACTTGTTGTCCTTCATCTGAATCTTTAATATACTCTCTTAAAACGGTTTCTCATTGACAAGTCTTCGGCACAGTGGTCTGGCTTGATGTTATTTTTGATTGGCAAAGCAAAAAAAGTACCTTGTTTAATTAACGCTTCAGATATATTAGAGATCATTTGTGAGTTGAAAACACAGACTTGATGTATGCCTATCGGAGCAAATTATGAGCATATGATAGGAATTAATACATGTTTATGACTATGAGCGGTCTATAAATGCAATATGAAAATCGTTTATATCAGTGTTGTTATTGTTTCGTTTATGTGCTTCAATCGGAGGTTGGTTTCAATACTTTGAAACCATAATAAAAAACTGGTGTTCATCTGTTAAGTGGAAGCGTCGTGCCCATTTTCAAATAATCAACTGAGTTGCAAAATAACGAGGGAATTTGTTGTGCGTATAGTTTTGGGACTCTTCAAATATAAAACCTAAAGGCTAGAAATTTGGTGTTTACATAGACCGCAACCCTTTTCTTTCTTATTATTCTTTTTTTTTAATTAATGGGGTTGGGCGGGAATGGGGGGTTGAGTTGAGGTAATCTGGACTAAGCACGCTGAAAGGGAGGTCCGGTTACAAAAGTACAGGAAGACTTCCTTTAATCCCTCGTACATACCAAATGCATCTGTTTGCTTTTTGACAAGTAAAATAACCAAACTCATTAACCTTTACAATGCATCAACATAGAAGTCCACTACAGGTTAGCTTGTAAAGAAGAACTAGATGTCTCGAATTGTATGTCAAATGACAATTTAGAAACATACTGTACCATCAAGGGTTGGATACAGAAAACCTCAATAGCGTTGGTGCTTTTGCCGTTTAGAAGAAAGCAACTGTTTGTTCACCACACACCAGTCTATTGGTTTAAGTGCGAAAATTAACTCAAACTATTTTTGGCTGTAACCCCCCATGAAGTTCTTGCATGTATTTGATTGTCTTGAGAGTGCACTAGATAGCTCTCTCTCTCTTTCTCTCTCTCTCTCTCTCTCTCAGAGAACATTCTAATAAAGGATCTTATGAGTTGCTTCCATCAATAAATGGCTTGAAGGAAGTATGAAGAAATCTGCGCACCTCGGGTTGAAGAGTTTTGCTTCATCACGGATAACACCTACAAAAGAGAGGAGGTATGTTCTAATCTAGTACTAGAGTATAGATCTTTCTGCCTGTTTAAAATGAGCAGAGGAGGTAAGGGGAGGGCACTAGAAGAGTGAAAGACACCAAGTATAAACGTGGGACAAAGTAATCTCAATTGTTTTAGACTCTCAGACACTTTGAAACATTTGTCAACTATTTTTTTGGCTTTATTTGGAAATTCACCAATTCGCTCCTTTCCACATGTTATGGTGCTTAAGCTACTCTGCACCTGTATATCCTGAAGAGACTTTCTCAAATCGTAAGCAAACTTAGCTTCTTGCCCTACTTTAAAATCTTTGGGCAACCTACTATGATCCTAATCGCAATACCATTTCAGTCCTGACATGCGCTTTAGGAACCTCCACTGTCTTCTAAATTTCACCATTTATTTCCTTCTATGACACTGTCCTGTCTACCTGAAAGCTGCTTCATTTTCCTCTGTACCTGAAGCATATTCCTGAGAAAATATTCCAATTGGTCTTCTTCATTGTATAATTAACCTTTGTTAAGTCTCCTCTTGTAACAATTTGATGCTTCCTCCATTCTTTCTCACATAGTGAGCATGCATCATCAAGTTCCTAAGTAAGTTGTTTGGCTTCTTGAAGATTTTGCTTGGCTAGCCTTATTGGCACTCCCTGTATTGCTTTTGTAGGGTTGTACGCTGTACAATCATTTGCATAAAGCATTAGTATGGGGAGTATTAGTCATTGTGGGAGTGCCAACAGGGCCACAACGACTAATACTCCCCATTTTGCTTTGCAGTTTGCTTCTCACAAAACATATACGTCCAGCTGGAAAAACAGAGGCTATTAACAAAGGTTACATGGCAGGTACTGAAAATGGAGAGTCATATTTTAAATGTTTTGGGCTTTCAGTTATCTGCTGCAACCACGAAAAAATTTCTTAGGTAATCCGCTTATTTCACCAGTGGCAGTCCCACTTATAACTTACTCTACTAGAGCATCTAATGTTCAATATCTCTCCAATTTCCACTTTCAGGAGATTCATTCAAGCAGCACAGAGTATGTACAAGGTATGCTATCTGGATTTGTTCACTTCGTCTCACTTAACCACTTGCGTCATGAAGATAACTAATCAATGTGATCAATTGGGTTAATATGCAGGTTCCTCGTATACAATTAGAATTCTTGTCAAACTATTTGGCAGAGTTGAGTCTTACCGATCATAGTTTTCTGAAGTTTCTGCCATCCCTGATTGCTGCCTCCGCTGTATTCTTAGCCAGATGGACGCTTGATCAGTCAGACAACCCGTGGGTCTGCATTCTTTGGCCTCTTGATTCCAGTTCACTTTGCTTTTTCTCTTCTGTTAACCAAGAAAATGACTCTTTGCAAACTTCTTGCAGAATCTTACTCTACAGCATTATACTAGTTACCAGGCATCGGATCTAAAAGCCACAGTTGTTGAATTGCACGAGTTGCAGCTTAACACCAAGGGTTCCTCTCTTAATGCCATACGTGAAAAATACAAGCAGCAAAAGGTTAGAAGTTTCTGTTAGGTGAAATCTGCTGTTCATTGTTTAGTTTGGTAGTTTAGTTTGACAACCAAGGAGCCAATGGTACTTAGTTACTGGTCACTTGTTATAGTTCCATCTCTAGGATTATGGTACAGTAAAAAATGCATATCTTTTGTAACATCTTAATAGTTCAACTGGCAACCCTATTTAACATGCGTAACCTGGCTGAACCATTAATTTAAATTGGAAGATGTTGGACTCTTCAAATATATGTTTTCTGGAGGGAGAAGGGTTGGTTACAATTAGAAACACCCACAAGTCAGGATTTGGGTTCACGAGTGCTAATTAAGGACCTAAATAGTACTTAGTTGTGATTTAAATATCTGTGGAAAAAGTAAGGTTTCATTACTTGCTTTACATTCTGATGAAGCTGTTCGTATCATGACAGTTCAAATGTGTAGCAACTTTATCTTCTGCCAAGTCAGTTCGCTCAGTATTCTGAAGTTCAAGAAGTAGCTGATTCTTCAGTGTAAGACGGGATATTTATTAGCTCAAACTGCTTGTCTCTCTCTAAACGTCGTGGGTGCTGCAGACTGAATCTCAGATTCTTCTGCTTTCTTTTTTTAGTTCTTCTACAACCCCTTATCGTTGTTGTGTAACTGTAATCAGTTCTGGCGCTACCAGACCTGTTTCTGTAACGTGAAAAATGTAAAAATGAGTCAGTTATTGAGGCGTAAGTTAAGTTAGCAACTGTCTGGCATATTTTTGTAGGCTCTTATGGTCTGTGAAGACTAAGAGATCTGAATGACTACACTTTTTTCTAGGCTGTGAGTGCAAATCTGAAGATGGGATTTGTTGGAGAACTTTGCTAGTTATGACCATTTATTTGCAAAAGAATTTACCTTCGTTGTTCAGTTCTTTCATGCTTTCTTCATGTTGGACAATTTCTTTATGGTATTATTCGAAATCAAGTGGGGTGTTCAGTGATGCTATAACGACAATAATTAGCGACAGTAACAAGCAACAAAAGCAGCTTCTGACCTTGTCCCTAATCCTTTATGCCCTCGGCATCCCTGTACCCCTGCAGGATTGCACGAATTGACGACATGCTAGGCTACATTTGTTAATTTGCTGCTATATACTGCAGTGATTTTAAGTTGATTCCGTCGGCTGTTCATGTTAGTGTAGAGAGGTTTACAGGAAATGCTCGGTTGCCCTGTTCGCACGTCTATCAGCATTGCATTATTCTGTGCCTTAGGGCTAGGATGAGGAATACTTGTCCGCTTTGCCGATCTAACAGTGATTGGCGCTTTCCCTTCCCAGATTCTAGAGGTAAATTGCATCATTGGACTCACTTGTGCTGTTGGGTTAGTAATTAGTAATATTCTCGCAAGTGTAATGTAAGTACAAAATGCCCTCTCCCGCTTTCGCGTCGAACACATTGCCTGCATCGTGTGTTCTTTTTTTTTTATTACCAGCCCACAACGTCTGTTTCCACACTTTGCACAAATTTTCATGCTGATAAGGAATTGTAGCAATGACAAAATATAGATAGTTTAGCAAATACCTAAGCATGGTATAAATAGGCATCGTCTAAATAGTTTTTTTGGTGTCATAATGCTGAGGCACACGACTTGCACATGACCTAAAAATCAAGACCAAAGACCTAAGTTAGCCTTGTTGGAACTGTTGGGATTTAAACCCTTAAAACATGTACAACTAGTATAACAAGAAAAAAAGAAAATATAAAAACTGTCGTGCACGAAATTATGAACACGGATATTTCATGTGGTTCAACTTCTTGCCTACATTGACAGAGAACATAACGAGAATGTTGCACTATAAAATAAAATAAAGAAATTACAAGAAAACTTTCACTCATATACAATTCCCAAATACATCAAAATTCATCTCACTATTTTTCTTTCATTGTATAAAACTCTTTTGATTTTTTTTTTTCACTCACTCACTTGTGCTATTACAAAAGCCCTTAACATGTTAGCATTTGAGTTACAATCACAAGTTCTAAATGTATAACGCTCTTTTCATCTCTCAGTGGCTAGCTCACGGCGTGTCACTCCGCATTTAACTCTCAATTGCTAAATGCTTCTCATCGTTGGTGTTTTGTTGTATATAAACCTTTTGCAAACTCCTCGTTATATAAGAGGGGTAGTAGGTGAAAATCATCCAAATGAAACCAAGTAAATCATCATGTGAAACCCCAAAGCCTTTTAAAGAATATAGTTACCCCTTGTTGCCTCACTATTCACTTGTCCAAAGTAATCACACTCCAAGCTTGATAAAAGATGGTGGATGGCTTTTGTTTATTCAAATTCAAGTCAATTCCAACAGAAATGACCACAGCACATCGCGCTTGTGCAATGCAAAAACTTGACTGGCCATACGGATCGGATGCAGATTCAATACGACTTGTCACCGCCGGCCCACCTCATACTCGCTACCCCGACTTTGCCCTGTTCTGCCAGAGTTGGCAACCTGCATCCTCATTTTTTTTTTACTCTTTCTTTTGGATACTCCACATCTCCACGACCAACTTTCCTTCCTTATTTTCTTTAATGAACCGTGGGTCAATTGCACTAGGCACCCCTAAATTTTCGCGCGGTAGCGCTCTGCACCACAAAGTTATTTTTAACTATCTACCACCCTAAACTTTCATAAGTGTGGCTCCCAACACCCTCCGTCCATTTTCCGGCCAACAGCCTCGTCGGAGAAGTAATTTAACTCGAACAAGGAGGGCATTTTGGTCAGAACAATTAAAAAATGGATATTAGGGTTGAATCTAAAAGCTAATGGGTTTGGCGGGCGACGAGGCACTGTTACAGCTGCGATAAGAGGACGGAAAGGGGGAGGGGGGGCACCGACGGAGGAAGGGACGCTGCTGACATGCGATGCTGAAGGAAGGGCGGCGGGGCAAGGTGTTGTTGCTGTTGCGGTCGCGAGAGGTGAGGGGAGAGAAGAAGGAGGAAGGAAAAGGGGGTCGGCGTCGCCGACTGAGGGAGGGGCGCTGCCAGCAGAGAGAGGCGTCGGTTTGAGATGCTACATGAGGGACGACGAGGCAAGGGGTTGTTCCGGTCGCGGAGGGCAGGGGAGAGAAGAAGAAGGAAGAAGGGGGGGGTCAGCGTCACTGACGGGGAAAAGGGCGCTGCAGGGTACCGGCGTGTTGCCAAAGGAAGGGCGGCGGGGCAAGGGGCTGTTGCGGCCATGGGGCTCAGGTGGCGAGAAGATGAAGGCAGAAAGAGGGAGACTCGGCGTCGCCAATGGGGGGAAGGGGCGGTGCCGGCGGAGGGTGGGGAGCCGGTGCAAGAGGTTGATAGAGATTAGGTTTTCATTCACTTGATATTCCATAAATGCCCCCATAAGTTCAGCCGATTAATTCTTTTTGTCCGGGATTTGGCCGGAAAATAGACGGAGGGTGTTGGGAGCCACACTTATGAAAATTTGGGATGGTAGATAGTTAAAAATAATTTTATGGTGCAGAGCGCTACAACGTGAAAATTTGGGGGTGTCTAGTGCAATTGACCCAATGAACCGTAGAAACATTTCGTTAAGTTTTCTTGAGCTTTACAAAATGAATATGATACTTCGCGAAAATAGAAGCACGTAGAGTGTTTTCAAAGGCAACTCCCTGTGGCAAAAGAAACTAAATCGAAAAGGGTGAAAGACTTTTATGGTATAGTAATTGAAAATCCATACCAAACCATCCACATCAATAGGAGAAAAGGATACAAATTAAAGGAGATAATGAGACGACTTGTAGGAATCTGTCCGGTAAATTTGATTTAAAGTGAAGGAATGACGGCTGTGATCATGAGAAGAGAAGACGAGATGTAACCACAATTACTTTGATCATGAGACGGGGGGAAGTTACAGAAACTATCGTTGAAAGGTTTGTTATGAAGTTGAGCTCTATAATGGAG
Organism: Escallonia rubra; assembly: GCA_033065855.1. Lineage (NCBI taxonomy): Eukaryota > Viridiplantae > Streptophyta > Magnoliopsida > Escalloniales > Escalloniaceae > Escallonia > Escallonia rubra. The sequence goes on from JAVXUO010000597.1 coordinate 36,289, forward strand.
TGCTATAAAAAGTAGGTCAGGTTCATACTCTTAAACTAACAACTTTTTCATCCATCTAGGAGAGCATTCAAATTTGTAAATGAAAATAACTTCTTTATCCTATCTAGAGCTTTTTTATCCTATTAGGAGAGCATTCAGATTTGCGAAGAGGATAGAAAACCTAGCCCACTAATCTCCCAATGGCCAAAAGTGGTAAATCAAAGTCTACACAATGATATATATGTCTATAAATATGCTAATGGGACTATGGAAAGTTAACGTAGCGGATAGGGCCGGTGAGAGTCGTATACATTTAAACTCAAACCGTCCCACATCCATGCAGTTCATGAGTTGCATATATCAAAACCCGACCTACAACTTGGTCAAAGTCAACATAACTCGTGTTTATGGAAGTGGGTCGGGCTTGGGCAGTCTTCGAGCATGGGTCAAGTTGTAATCTCTACTTAAGTGGGCTCATTTGTCCAATGTCCCTTATATGGCTAGTAGAGTCAGTAGATTATAATCTACCTTTTTCAAAAAACAGCCCACCTGCTGTTTCCGCCTCCTTAACTTGCATATTAGGCAAAATGAGTTGGGAATTTCGGGTCTACACAAGAGAGTTGGGACACGCAGTATCAAGCCATGCTACTTTCTTCTCTTCTATTTGACGATCTTCATAGTCAATCTTAAGAGTGCAAGGCTTGTGGCATGTGGAAGTATATATAAGGTTTTGTTGCGCAAAAGGTTGATAGTAATATTACCATTGCTCGTCATTTTTAAGTTCAGGCTTTGTAGAGGCTATGTGTTGCATTCTCTCAACATACATTCTTTTATTTCTTGACAGAATCTAGGGATGCTACTCGATCTTGTATACTGACCAAAAACCTATTTGTAAAGAATCTTTTGATGCCCTTCTAGTGCACAAATTGTATTGCATTGCCACTTATTTGATTTCCGGCGTGGAACCTGTGGACAATAACTTGGACGGACTCCTCCTTTGCACTGGCCGTGGCTGTCTTAGGGATGGCAATTGGGGTTCATGCCCACCCTAAATGTTTTTGGAAATCGACTAATTGGTCGGATAATGATGTAGTTATTAAGCTCATTCGCATATGCAACGAGCATTTAGCTGGGTGAAAAAACAATGCCCCCTGCACATTTTGAAATCATCCCGCCAACGGGAAAAAATCGATGTCACCCCCAACCAAACTTTTAATTTTTTTTTGGCAAATTGGGTCACTTGCCAGACGAGTGCGACTCACTTAATCGTGTAACTCGCCTGAAGGTACCGTGCAAGTAGGTGGAAGGGCTATGTATATACTACATCAATAAGCATAATCGGACGTTATGCATGCAGTCTTTTTGGACGGGTAATACTGTTTCTTCTAGCAACGCAGTTCAAGTATATTATGTATATCAATGGCTAAAGGCGCTAATCTTCACAGAAATAAGTTTGATTGTAGGATTTAAGGATTACCAAAAAGGCCGTGACTTTCCTTATTTATTTTTAGGTAGTTTCCCCCTCATGTTTCTTGTGTGACAAGTATAGTAACTTCCTATTATTGTATTCTGACAGTAATCCAACAAGGAGAATTTTCAATTTTCAGATTAAAAAGGGAAAAAAAGGGCTCAAGGGCTTGGCCTTTCATTATAAATAGGCAGGGTATTCTTATGTTTTCAGCATCCACCAAGAGGTTTGTAGGGTTTTCATAGGTTTTGCAATGGCCTCGTATGTTAGAGTGGTTCTTGCTATCACTCTTCTTGCAGCAGCTGCCAGTTCAACTTTGGCCACGGATTTTGTGGTTGGAGATGAACAAGGTTGGAACGTTGGTCTTGATTATCAAGCATGGGCTCAAGGGAAGGAGTTCCACGTCGGTGACCAACTCGGTAGGTTTTAATACTCTTCGTGTATCCATGTCATCTACCTTTTGGGGCGACGCTCAGATTTAATTTGCTCTAACAGTAGTTTTCACTAATCATAATCATATGTGCAGTGACAATTATGCCATAGTTCATCCTTTATTCATAGGGCATGTACCGGATATGTATGCATGTCCGGCGTTCACACGAAACGAGCTTATTTGTCGAATATCAATCTACTATTATATGATGTTGTTTAGTGATCTCCTGATTTTCTCAAAAACCGGAAATAGTTTGATTCACTAATTCTTTATAAACAACTGTGAATACAACAGAGGGACATACACACTGCTCATTAAACTGAAAACCTAGTTTCAGATGAATATGTGTTTTTTTTTGTGCGTGTGTTTGTGTTTGCGTTTGTGTGTGTACTGAGGAAAAAGAAGAATATATGCAAAGTCATGCCCGGGGAACTTTTCTTTTGATTGCAGACAATACCATTGTTTGATGGGCAATATGCCACAGTTTGGAGATGATTATCACAACTAGGCCTACTCTGAAAATGAATAAGCAATTACTAAACATTGTACAACAGTAGTCGAACTCGCCATAGTTTTTTGATCGGCATATTTAATTTTGAATGTTTCCATTAACTTTTCGTTTACTCGTCGCATGGTTATACATTGTACAGTATTGTTCTATATCGAACCAGATTTTTGGTGGTTGCAGTGTTTAGGTACCCGAAAGGAGCACATAACGTTCACCAAGTGGACGAAGCTGCATTCGTACAATGTGCACCCCCGACTACCAGTGTGCCTCTAACCTCTGGGAACGACGCGATAAAGCTTAGCCAGCCGGGGAACAATTACTACCTGTGCGGCATTGACCATCACTGTGCAACTGGTAACCTAAAGCTTATGATAACAGTCTTGCCTCAAGTCCCAGATCCTCCAAACTTCCTCCCTCAAGTCCCAGATCCTCCTGTCATCTTCCCTCGGCTCCCAGTTCCTCCCAACAACTTACCCCATGTCGTCCCAGCTCCTCCCGACAACTTTCCTCAAGTCCCTAATCCTCCCTACAACTGGCCTCACTTTTCAGCTGCCGGATATGCACGCTTTGATTATCTTGCATGGATTGTAGCGGCGTGCGGTGTGTTTATGATGATCCCGGTTTAATGCTGCATCACAGCTGCAACAACTAGAATTTTCTTCCAATATAGGGTTATGGGTCAATACTTCCTGTTTTTTTAATAAGTTAATTCCGGGTTTTGGATTTTTAATGTCTTGGATTGTAAGTGACCGAAGTAGTGGTTAATCATAGCATGCCTGCTATCGATTGTAGTAGTGGATTAATGGTATCGTTGTCTGCTATTTAACGATCTTCATAGTCGATCATCGAGTCACTCGATCTTGAGATATAAGTACTACTATTGTATTGAGATCGTCCTAATCGTGAAGTCGGACCCTTGCACTACCCAATTTTCGCAATGCTAGATACTCTATAGGGGGGCTACATGCGACTCCTTTCGCTCATTTCCAAACTCGTACTAATTGAGTCACATATGACACTTTGAAGAGAATTTCAGCTCGGTCACTCTATAGCTCGCCACCCCACCGTCGCGGCGCACATAAAGCCTGATCCAGCGCTGCTTCAGAAGCCCGACATTGTGCTGCTTCCAAGCAGGGGCTGCTTAGGGGTGGCAAGTGGGGGTCATGCCCCAGGAATGGATCCCGAAAATCGAACTGTAGGGGGGCTAAAAATTGCATTAAGATTTTCTTCTTTAGTACAAGTAATTAAAGTACCCAACATATCTATGACAATTCCTTCAAGTTTAAAGTTTTTAATTATAATTAGCAATTACTTTGCAGAAATAATTGACAACCCTAGCCAAATCTCTCAAGCATGTCATGTCATCATCATTAAATTTCCACAATTACAATTAATTTGTTATGGCTATGTTACTATTTACTAAATAGGAGTGAATTTTCTAGGATTTAGATGATAAGCTAGCGTCATCAAAATAAGATAAGAGATGGTGTGTGCGTGTCTGTGCATGAGAGAGAGAGAGAGAGAGAGAGAGAGAGCCTTGGAGGTGTAGTGAACAAACAGCTTGAATTGCAAGAGACAAGGAAGTAACAAAGTAGGGTTAGTGTTAGATTGCTATATTCAAGATCGTGGGTGCATGTTTTGTGAATAAAGTTCAAAGACCTAAATGGTTTTGTTCTTTGTCTTATATCAGAGAGATAAGAACTCTATGTCATCTTAAAAACAAGTACATGCTACTTTCATTTGAATTATTTTTGAGGTGTTTGGAAGGAAGTCTGGAAATGCTATTGTACAGTGCACATCACACGTAGGCGCGTGTGCGCATTTGGGGCATCGTGTGCACTTTGCCGCGGGCCGTGTGGAGCATTATTTAAGATTTAACGGCCCACAAATTTGATTGTGTTTTCAAATTATTACTACCCGTCATTATTTTTAGTTACAACTTGGTGACCTTGTAATAATTCTGCAAAGGCACCGGCTTTTTTCAGTTATTTCTAAAGTGGTGCCTTTGAAAGTTGTGTTTCTTTTTGAAAGAGTGGTTGCTAGTCCATAAATATAAATTAAGATTCTGAAAACTTGAAATCATCTTATTATTTTTAATTTCCAATTTGCAGAATCCCATTCTCTTTCTGAGTTACATACACAATTTCGAAAGAGTAATCCGAAACAAATCTTCAGAATTTCTGTCTCAGAAAGAGTGTGGGCAAATTAATATCGCTTTAAAAACAATGTCTTTGAACACGCCTTAAATGGTGTAAGTTCGTTTTGCTTTCATTCCCGGACATTCCTTCCAACAGAAAGAAGAGGGATTATGCACCTCAGCCTTAATTTGTGATATACTACTGCACATGAAGAGGATCTGCCACGGGTGATGATGTAGTAAGCTCATTCGGACATGCTAACGAGCCTTCGGCTGGGCAAAAAGACCACGCCCCCATCCGCTGCATATTTCGAAATCTTCCATCTCCATCTCCGCCAAAAATTGTTCATCTTCTCGTATACCACAACTACGTAAATCACAACCAACACGTAAAATCGGTGTCACCCAAAATCTAAATCACAACTACTCCACTGCCCTTCTCTCGTCTTCTCTTTTGGCGGAATGGATCTATTTCACTTACTTTCAGATAAACACCCTTTCAAAATGTAATACGCTGTATTAACTATAAAAATAGATCATATAACGTTATGTATTGGCAATATCTATGTTTAATTGTTTTCCTCAAGATCATGTTTAACGATTTTTCGTCCATCTGTTTTGATATATTTTTTGAAGATTTTCTAAGACAATCAATTTAAACATATGCGTAGATTATAGTGCTAATGATTATTTTAATTCATCATAAAAAATTTTAGAGTGTTCTACAAAAGTTTTGACCCTGAATGAGGTTAAACGGTTATAAAGTGGTGACTATTCTTACCCCATGTAACATTTAACAATATTGAGGTTAAACATTAAAAAAAAAGAAAGATTTTTTATTTTATTTTGTAAAGTATTAATCTTAAAATTTTGCATATGATTTTCATAATTTACCTTGCTGATATTTTGTGTTGTTGTTTTAAATTACTTTTGAGATGTTAATAGTGAAATTTAAGGCCTCATATGTACATTTGACAGTTATTTGTTAATTAAATTATCACAAAAGTGTCAAGTGTTCTATACAAAGTTTGTAAAAGATTAATGAGATAAACAATTACATAATGATGATTATGCTTATTATCAAATAGACCGTAAATGGTTGATTGAGTTTATATTGTATAGTATGCTTAAGTGATTACAGTTTTGGACTTATGAGCTATAACATTTATTTTTTGATTTATATTTTATTTTACATACTATTGGAAACATTTTTTTCGTGTTTAAAATTTATTTAAGCTTTAGTAATCAATTTAAATCCTAATAACTTAATCAGTTGATGAGATGAACCTTTAGAATTTGAGGTTACTTTAATTTGCGACATCAATAACCATCCTTGGTGGACGTTGTGTACCGAGGAAGGGCGCGCAATGGAGTATTTTTTTGATGAGGATTATTGGTCCTCATAGTAATGTGGTTCAATATAATGCCTCAAATTACTTCATGCACGATCTGATATATGGCTGAAAGTCTGTTCTTAGTATGGTTACCATTACTGCCGAATACCTGTTTCACCCTCACTTGACTTGGGGTACCGATACAACATGCAAGCAAAGGCATAAAAGAAAATCAACAAGAAGATATGTGCACCGAAAAAATAATATAAATTGCTAAGAACCAGATATTCCTGTATAATAAGGGTTACTTGTTTCTTGTACCCTTAATCATCAAACCCACAAGATACTTAATTTTTTGATTTCAGGTAATTTCCCAGTAGAATTTATTTGAATAACAAGTAAAGTAACTTCCTCATTAGTATAACTATATATGTTATGACAAAACTTTCCAATTCATAGAGTAGAAAGAGAGAGGAGAGGAAAAAAAAAAGGTTCTCAAGGGCTTAGCCATTCATTATAAATAGGCAGGGTAGTCTCATGTTTTCAGCCTCCACCAAGAGGCTTCTACGGTTTGCATAGGTTTTGCAATGGCCTCATCAGTTGGAGTGTTCCTTGCCATTGCCCTTTTTGCGGCGATTGCCACTTCAACTTCGGCGACATAATTTATGGCTGGAGATGACATGGGTTGGACCGTCGGTCCTGATTATCAAGCATGGGCTCGAGGGAAAGTGTTCCGCATCGGTGACCTACTCGGTATCCTACTGCTGTCTGAAATATGTGATCTACTTTAAGGGCAGCGCTCAAACTTATATATGTTTTAACAACAATCATCTTTAATAGAGTGATAATTTCGACTAACTAGAGACGTTTAAGCCAATGTTTATTCATGTGCATAGGGTACTGGTTACAGGTCCTAATATATACAAAACAAACTTTGGCTCATACCCGGCTTGTAAGAATCTTCTTCCAATCCCGTGTATAGTGACAATTAATAGTTATTAAATATTTATAGTGACTTTTCTTCTAACATTTTCAGCGACAATTATTATCGACACTTTTTTAGCGTCACTAAATAAAAGTCACTAGAAACATTTAGAGACGATTAATTGTCGATATATAGGGGGTAGGAGGAAGATTCATCGAACTGGGGTAGCAGCCAAAAATTTTCCATATCTACCCATCTCTTAAGGTGCTCACCAACCTTGATTTTAGGGGATGGAATGCATTGCTGAATTAGTTGTAAATATGGTTTTTGAAGTGTCACAATATAGCCTTCCAATTTGACAGCCTTAGCTGTTGATCCCAGATCCGCACCCCCACTTATGCAAAACTGTATGTATAAAAGTTGTACAAAATTTGCTTCTTAATGCATGTTCTACTCTTTAACATGTCGTTGTAGTCTTGTAGTTTTTTTTCGTTTTCGTTAAACCCAATTAATTAATTACAAAATCCTCCCTCAAAGTTATGGCATTAGTTGTAAAGTTACACGTTTTTTAGCAATGGAAGATTTTCCTTATCTGATTGCGACCACTTCCATAGTTTGATGGCGGCAGATGAGCGATTTCACTATGAATTTTAGGTTGAGAGAAGAATTTTTCACTTGTTCGATAGTCTGAGAGTGGTTCCTACAGTTAGGCCTACTTGTAGCATATATTAGGGAACAAAAAAGGGAACCAACAACAACAAAAAAAAAGACAAATAAAGACCAAACTCATTATATGATCTCTGTTTCCATGTACTTTGAGCATATGCCTGCAAATCAAGGTTATATATATATATATACTTTGTAGAATGTTCAAAATATCTAATCCGGTACCCGAAAGGAGCATATAACGTTCACCAAGTGGATGAATTAGCTGCATTTGTACAATGTGCACCTCTGAGTACAAGTGTGCCTCTAACCTCTGGGAACGATGTGATAGCCCTTAACAAGACGAGGGACAACTATTTCATATGCGGCATTGGCAGCCACTGTGCAACTGGAAACCTAAAGCTTATGATCACAGTCTTCCCTCAAGGCTCAACTACTCTTCCCAACAACACACCTCAATTTTCAGCTGCCGGATTCACGCGCTTCGACTATCTTGCATGGACTATTGCGGCATGTGGTGTGTTGATGACAATCCTGGTTTAGCGATGCATGAAGCTCTTTTATATCGAATAAAGGATTCTTAGTATTGCTCTTTGTTTCTCATTCAGTTTTGTTTGTGATATCTGGAAGTAGAGGTAATAATTAATTGATGTGGCGGGTTCCTATTGCATGAATAAGAATTAAGCTATACTATACAAATCCATTTGGTGATAAGGATATAGTTATGGTTGTGTCTCCTCCTAAATCTCTCTATTTTTCCTCCTAACCATTGGGGTCACATGAAGTTTTAAGAAAAGAAAAATATGTAAAGATTTTGATCCTTGCAAGTCACCCATGGCAAGGATATATGTTATGTCTACTCCTAAATCTCTACATTGTTCCTCCTAATCACTGGGGTCACATGAAGTTTTAATGAGAAAGTCTGTGCTATGCATGAAAAATGTGTTAGTTAATTATGAAGTGGGGGAGGGAGATCATTGGATGGATGGTTAGAATTTATGGGGTTGGAAGTTATTTTGTAGGCAGTTAAATTTAACACCTATTAAGTTCTAGGGTTAATTACACTCATGTCCCTGAGGTTTAGGTGATATTACAGTCAAGGATACAATGTTTCAAAAAGTAACAGTTGTGTCATTCCGTCATTACTCCGTTAAAAAATATACGTAGTTGTGTATGTCATTGGTATGTATTTTTTAAATGACAGTACTGCCCTCATACGTATATGCAAAATATATACCACATAAAAATCTCACCCATCTCGTCCCCTCCCTCGCCCCACACGCCGGTAGCCCTCTTCCTCACCCCACCTCGCCGTCGGCAGCCCCTTCCCTCACCCCACCGCACCCCGACCGCAGCCCCTCCCTCACCCCACCAGTAGCCCATCCCATACCTCACCGGTAGCCCCTTCCTTTACCCCACCTCGGCAGCAGCCCCTCCATCACCCTACCTCGTCGGAAACCATCGCAGACGCTCGCCGCCAACCCGCTCAATGCACCGCCACCTACCCCACTTCCATACCCACAACCACCAACCTCTGCCTTTGCAACCACTGAATTAACACCCCTCCGCCCTAGATCTAGCCACCCCGTCACCACCACCATCACTAGGTTACCCCCCCAGCCCCCACGCCTACACATTGATGCCAAGGAAAGCGGGTTCGTACTTACGTGGAGGTGCCACAAAGGCTGCAGTCCGAGTCAGCTTCCAAGTATGTTGATGTGAGACACAGCAAGGGTGGAACAAGGGCAGAGACCAAGGGCTTCCCAGACAGAGCTTGAGGGTGGCAGTGCTGCGAGGGCGATAGCGCAGGATGAATATACGACGACAGTCACAGTCCGATGCTTAGGTCCAGAGTCAGGGTGCTGTATGTTTCTCTCTCTAGAATTCTAGAGTGAGAAAGTGAAAATGTCCAAAAATGTTCTCCTCCAAATGAATTCTCAAGACCTCTATTTATAGAGATTGAGATGATGATGTCATAAACCGACACGTGGCGCTCCCCGGGAATGACACGTCACCGGGGGGTCCACGGGTGCCGGTGCTCCATGGACTGTCAGATCGCATATTCAACCGGCCTGCTCCTCACAGCGTCGCTCTGTCTGTCTGGAAAGACTGGCTCCCACCGCATCGGTGTGGCCAGAGAACCCCCTTGATCTAGCCTCCAATCCAAGCCCTTGCGGAGTCCCACAGGCCTGACAGCGGTGGGGAAGACCCGACGCCCAACTGCCAGGTGAACTAGGCGCGATGCCCTCCGAAGACCTGCTCCCGTCTCGAAGTGACCCGGGGGTCATAGTCCCTAGGGGTGCCGACGCAAGCCCCCAGTGCCGGAGCACGTAGGCCAGTCACGCAGGCACCCTGACGGAGATAGTGTCCCGGAGGAGTCGTCTATTCCGCAGGCCAAGGTAGCATCCCGGAGGAGCCGTCTACCCGACCGGCCAAGGTAGCATCCCGGAGGAGCCGTCTACCTGGCGGAAGGGGAGTTGAAGAGCTCCCTGGCAGAGATAGTGTCCCGGAGGAGTCGCCTATCCCCGCGGGTGAGTCCTTATGCCGGAGCACTCGGAGCATGTCAAGGTAGCATCCCGGAGGAGCCGTCTACCCGACTGGCCGAGGTAGCATCCCGGAGGAGCCGTCTACCTGGCGGAAGGGGAGTTGAAGAGCTCCCTGGCAGAGATAGTGTCCCGGAGGAGTCGCCTATCCCCGCGGGTGAGTCCTTATGCCGGAGCACTCGGAGCATGTCAAGGTAGCATCCCGGAGGAGCCGTCTACCCGACTGGCCGAGGTAGCATCCCGGAGGAGCCGTCTACCTGGCGGAAGGGGAGTTGAAGAGCTCCCTGGCAGAGATAGTGTCCCGGAGGAGTCGCCTATCCCCGCGGGTGAGTCCTTATGCCGGAGCACTCGGAGCATGTCAAGGTAGCATCCCAGAGGAGCCGTCTACCCGACTGGCCGAGGTAGCATCCCGGAGGAGCCGTCTACCTGGCGGAAGGGGAGTTGAAGAGCTCCCTGGCAGAGATAGTGTCCCGGAGGAGTCGCCTATCCCCGCGGGTGAGTCCTTGTGCCGGAGCACTCGGAGCATGTCAAGGTATCATCCCGGAGGAGCCGTCTACCCGACTGGCCGAGGTAGCATCCCGGAGGAGCCGTCTACCTGGCGGAAGGGGAGTTGAAGAGCTCCCTGGCAGAGATAGTGTCCCGGAGGAGTCGCCTATCCCCGCGGATGATGTACACTCCGGAGAGTGGGTTGAAGCATGTTCCATGACCAAGGCAAGGTGCGCATGGTGTGATGAATGAGTATGGTGCCCGGGGGCATGATGACATGATTGTGGCGCATGGGCGCGATGAAGTGAGTAAGGTGCCGGGGGCATGCTTGTGTCAATGGTGGCGCATGGGCGCGACAGAGAGTGTAAGGTGCCGGGGGCACGTTGGTGTCAATGGTTGCGCATGGGCGCGACATAGTGCGTATAGTGCCGGGGGCACGGTAATGTGACAGAGAGCCTGGGGGCACGGCTGTATCAGCGGCGCGGCGCACGGGCGTGGCGAAGTGCGTAAGGTGCCGGTGGCACGTATCATGACGATGGCGCGAGGGCGCGGCGACGAACGTCGCGGAGCAATACTTGGTGCCGGGCACGTATCATGCCGAAAATGGGTTTGCGCGGAGGGGTGAACCACCGGGGGAAAATGGCCGAGGCCAAGCCCTCCAGGAGGCCGAGGCCGACCCCCATGGCCTGGGGAAGGCCGAGGCCGACCCCCTGGGGTTGGCCAAGGCCAAATGGTTGTCTTCCATTTTCGGAGCCCAAGGTCACTTCTCCTTTTGCGCACTTCGGGTGCGCCGTCGGTAGGTGTTTTGATAAGCAATGATGAATCCGGAAGTTACGTTATGACGAGTGTGTTGCCAAGAACCATACCCACATAGCGGACGAGGTGCCAAGGTTACATATGGAGCGTACGAGGGGAAAGAAGTACGAAAAAGGGGTATGCGGGAAATGGGTGAACCACCGGGGGAAAGTGGCCAAGGCCAAGCCCCCCAGGAGGTCGAGGCCGACCCCTATGGCCTGGGGAAGGCCGAGGCCGACCCCCTGGGGTTGGCCAAGGCCATTTTCCCCCTTGACCCCGTTTCTCCAAATGCGCCGTCGGCCGATATTTTTTATGAAAAGGTGTTCGGATGGTCTCGGCGTGACGATCGCGCTAGCGTTAGTGACGTCGACGCGAAATAAAATGTCTAAGTCACGCACGAAGCGTGCGGAACGAGAAAAACACGTGTCTTGGGCGCGTGGGCGCTGACAGGTTTGATGCGTTGGAAAATTGACCGTTGACAATGTCGACGTGTTCGCGTGAAATAGGACTCCTATTGGGCCCTTGGGTATGACCAGAATAGGTTGGGAACACACATTTACCCCCACTGTGAGCCACATACGAGACCTCCGCTGTGACATGCCTCGACGAGCCACTGCCACAACTTTGCATAAAATCCTCTATTCTGCGGTCTTCTAGCTGTTCACACAAAAAATTGGGGAAATCCTTCTTGGGTTGATACCCCTTTATGGTGGCACCCGGGGGGGGGGGGGGGGGGCTGTTTGAAATCGAAAATTAGGCTTTTTAAAGAACCCTAATTTTTTAAATTAGGGTTTGAACCCAAATTGTAAATATACAATACAAAGGCATTTTGGTCATTGCATCCCAACCGTTATATATTTCAGTATTTCCGTTAGGTCAAATGACATAAATGCCTATTTTTCAAAGTTATGGACACGCGTGTAATTTCACTTAAAGCTCGGGGACATGGGTGTAATTAATCCTAAGTTCTATTTTAAAATTATAAGAAGGGCTAATTACACTTATGTCCCTGATGTTAGGGTATAAGTACAGTCAAGAACACTAAGTTTCAAAATGTAACATACCGTGACAAAAAATGTTAAAAAAATAACACTTGTATCCATTCGTCAGGGTTTCGTCCAAAAAGTGTAATTTTCATCATTACGTATTTTAAAATGGCAATACTGCCCTTGTACAGTATATCCTGAATAATTTTTATAATTTTCAAATTAGGATATCAAACCCTTAGGAGGATTTCAAACCCTGATTTAAAATTTAGGTTTTCAAAATCCAACCCTAATTTGAAAATTAGGGTTTCAAAACCCTAATTTTCAAATTAGGGTTTCAAAACCCTAATTTTCAAATTAGGGTTTCTCTCTCCAAACTTTTTCTCCAGATCTGAAATCTCGTCGCCCACTCCCTCAACCCACGCCGCCGGCAGCCTAATCCCCCTCCCTCGCCCCATGCCGCTGGTAGCCCCAGCCCCCTCCCTCGACCCATGTCGTCGGTAACCCAAGCCCCTTCCCTTGCCCCACGCTGCCGGCAGCCCAAGCCCCCTCCCTCATCTTTGTCCACGCTGGCAGCCCCCTCTCTCACGATCGCCGCTGCACCATCATCTTGAAAGAATTGTTGTTGATGGAGGAATAGAAGATGGCGGGGTGGAAGAGTCAGGCGGAGCTTGGGGCTGACGGGGAGGAGTTTTAGCCGAGTGGAGGGGTTTTAGCCAGATGGAGGAGCTCAGGGCTGACGGGGTGGAGGCTAGCCTGAAGATGATGGTGAGGAAATCCGCCAAATTCGCGGCGGCGTGGTGGTGGTGGAGGAACAGAAGATGATGGTGAGGCAGCGAAGACCCCCCCCCTCCCTCCCAAACCCATACAAAGTTTGATTTTATGTTTTAGATGAAGTAATGGCATTGGGGAAAAAATAAGGTTCCAACTTAGGGCAATAAAGTCTTTTCATTAAAATTGTTAGGGTTTTTAAGATTCCGTTTGGTCATCGGACATAAGTATAATTTGTCCAAACTGTTGTCCTTACCTGTTATACTCTAGCCTCAGGGACATAAGTGTAATTAGCCCTTATAAGAATACAAGAAAATTATATTAGAGTTTTTTGAAGGAATAGAAGATGCCAACTATATTTAAATACATATACGATACCACAACTACATCACCACCGACACAAAAGATTATTTTCACCCCATCTCCCATTCTCAACCCAACCTTCTTTTTATGTGTCTCTCTCTTTTGGCCGTGTGGGTCGCTCGTCGGACGAGTGTGACTCGCTAGAATTAGTGTAACTCGCCAAAAGGTGCCCTAAACAGGTAAGACGGGTATGTATACATTACATAACCATCATGAGGCGCTATGCACGCACGAGAAAACTACCCAGCTAGGGTAGTGTAGTCTTTTTGGACGGGAAACATTGTTTCTTATGGTCTTCTACAGTGTTGCTACCCGTAATTGCTGGATACTTTGTTCCGCCCCCACAAATGCTACGTAAAGTTTGTGAGTGCAGTGATCTTATCAGTTCAAGATGCTAGCTTATAAACAAGCTAATGTCAACTATAATCGCTTGACTTAGGGGATCGAGACACGACATGAAAGGAGAGACATAAAAGAAAATTAACAAGAAGACGTGAAGCAATAAAATCAAATGAAATGCTTGTTAACAATAGTGTGCCAAATAAACAAGGAGAGAAAATGCTAAACCACCAAAAATTCCTATATATTGAAGGCTATCGGTATGTGAAAAAAATTTGGCTGTTATCTCAGTCGTTGAAAGATAGCTACAAAAATATCTCATTTAGTGACAAGTAATGGTCTCTAGATATACAGATAGTGGTGTTTATTTAATGAAGCTATAATTAAGATGCGACTAAGAATTGTTCGAAAAAGTGTCAACATATATGCCACCAACTATGCATGAGAAACATTAATTGTCACTATATAGAAAGGTTGGAGGCTATTTCCACTATCAAGATTGCAACCAAAATCTTTCCTTATTGACCATTGATTGTCGCTATATGGAAAATTATACCGGATATTAGTAAAATCGTTTATTTTTTTTCTACGTTTAATCATCAAACCCAGTGGCGGAGCACAAGCATGACCGGGGGGGGGGGCATGGCACCCCCCCCACCCCACCCCGCCCCGCCAAAGTTTGAGATTTTTTTTTTTTGTTGTTTTAAATAATGGGTAATTATGTTTAAAATATTTACTAAAATGCCACTATATTATAAATGAATGTATTAGAGTTATAATTTTGTTATGTTTTTACTTTTTGTGACACCGACCGTCGTAGTCTTTAGCTTCCTCGTTCTTTTGTCCATCTTCATTCTTTTAAATTCTAAATCTCCAGATTATAAAGAAAATACTAATAAATCAAGGTTAGTTATTTATTTTTCCTTTTTTAGTTTAAATTCTTATAATATGTTATACGTGACTATTGTAATCATACAATTGATAATCGCATTAGTGATACATATATATAATAAGAGTTAAGTTTCTTTCATGGAAGATTAGTAGTTTGTTGTACGTTGACTAACTTTATCAGGTTAAATAAATCACTACGAATAATGATATTATATAATTATTAGGCAAATTGAGCAATCTATTTTGCATTTAACGTATTCAATCGTGACGCGAATTCTTTTATGTTAGCCTTCAATTTTTTTTATGACCTTTTGGCCCCCCCGGTTGAACTTTCTGGATCCGCCCCTGATCAAACCCAAACCCAATTGACCATCGAGTATTTCTCTACTCAAATAATTCATAATATTCAACAATCATATATTTATATACAATATTGAATTTCACAAATTATTTGGCATTTTACCAACAATATATAAATAATAAACTTTGGCTCCTACCCAGGTTATAAGAATCTTCCTCTAACCCTGTGTATGGTGACAATTAATAGTCGTTACATATTTCTATAGTGATTTTTCTTCTAACACTTTCAAAAACTATTCTTAGCAGCACTTTTTTAGATTCCTCCAACCGGGGTAGCAGCTAAATTTTTTCCATATATAAAGGTCAATCTTCACAAAAATAAGTTTGATTGTAGGATTTAAGGACTACCAAAAGGGCCGTGACTTTCCTTATTCATTTTAGGTAGTTGCCCCCTACATGTCTGTTGCACAACAAGTAAGATTTTCGATTTTTCATATGAAAAAGGGAAAAGAAATCTCAAGGGCTTGGCCTTTCATTATAAATAGGCAGCTTAGTCCCATGTTTTCAGCATGCACCAAAAGGTTTCTAGGGTTTTCATAGGTTTTGCAATGGCCTCTTCATCGGTTGGAGTATTTCTTGCCATCACTCTTTTTGCAGCAGTTGCCACTTCAGCTATGGCGGTAGACTTGGCCAAGGATCATGACAAAGACTGGTTTATAGCTAGGGATCTAGACTTTGTGGTTGGAGATGACAAATGTTGGACGATCGGTCTTGACTATCAAGCATGGGCTAAACCGAAAGAGTTCCATGTCGGCGACAGACTCGGTATATATGTTCATCGATATAAAATACTCTGCTCTCTATTTTCTGATTTCCAGATAGTATTGACAACGTTTGTGTTTACACATAGTAGCACTGCATGTGTGCAACTCTTGCTTTCCTGTACTATTCATGCCAACTTGCTAAGTTAGATTTGTGTTTTCTTCTGCTTTTTCTTAAGTTCTTGTCTTTTTGGTGACTCTCCTTTCACAGTTGATTTTTTGACTTTTTTTTTTGTTTGGCTTTTCTCACGGATATGGTAGACCGCTTTCTTCCATTGGATATGTTGATTAGAGGTTCTACCGGCCGGCTAAATTTGGTGATAATTTGGTTCCCCTGATCTGGATTGCGTTTGGACGTAGGTTTTGTGCTCCATTGTTTGGTGCTTGTGGTATCTCTTTTGGACAACTTTTCAGTAAATACGGGAGTATTGTTCCTCTCCACTTTGGAGGGGTATATTTGGTCTCTTGATCTCCTTTAGTAACTCATATGTGCGTGAAGGCATGCTACATTTTCGAGTACATAGGCAAGATGGATGTCTATTTGCATATGTTGTGACAAGATTACATATAGATAATCAATATCTTTCTATGCTTATTCGTATGCTATATCATATGGCCTTGGACTTAAATTTTGTGTGCATGGCTATTCGTAGAAGTTCTATACCTAATCGGGCGTTTCGATCATTGCAGTTTTTAACTACTTAAATGGAGAGCACAGCGTTTACCAAGTGAAAGAAACTGCCTTCAAACAATGTGTACCATCAGCTGGCAGTACGACTCTGACCACTGGAAATGATATTGTAACCCTAACCGCAATGAGAACCTATTTTTTCCTCTGCAGCATTGGCCAACACTGCAAAGCCGAAAACCAAAAGCTTGCGATAACGGTTCTGCCAGGAGTGCCCGGATCTCCTCCCAGTAACATACATATAATTTCGGCTGCCAGTTTTGCGCGATTCAATTATCTTGCATGGATGATAGTGGCGTGCATCGCGTTCAAGATGATCCGGGTTCCCATTAGGCCACATGGGGTCCGTGAAATCTTGAGCCACGTCGAGCCTGCTTAGGTCATTGATGCCAAACACGAATACATAAGGGTTTGGGAGGGCACGAATGAGTAACCATTGTATGGTTCAAACTTCTTCTTTGTCTCTTGAGGGAGATCAAGCAAGGCCTTCAGTGCTGATCGAGACCACTTCTTCATGCAGTTGCATAGGCCATTGGCTTATCCCAAAGCATCCATGCACTTCAAGGGCCTCTCTAACCTTGTCACACAGACCTCTGTATAGTTTAGTATTTTCTTATTTTAGATCCGTATACTGAAAATGAAAATCAAAACAGAGGATTTGGCCCTCAGTCATTTCCCTAGTAATTTTGGTCGGAATGTTCTTGGAGCTCTCAATGATGCGTTCTATTATGCACAGGCTGTGGTCTAATTCCTCACTTTTCGTGGCCTCCTTTCCTTAGCCGATGGATGGCTGCCAATTTTTTCTTAAACAAATTTTGGCTCCTACCCAAGTTATAGAAATCTTCATCTATCTCCGTAATAATGACAATTGATAGTCGCTAAATATTTTTAGTGGCTTTTCGTCTAATATTTTCTTAGCAGCAATTTTTTTAGCGTCACTAAATAAAAGTCACTAGAAACATTTAGAGACGATTGCTTGTCATAATATAGGGGTTAAGAGAAAGATTCTTCCAACCGGAGTAGCAGCCAAATTTTTCTTTGCTTTGGCTCTACACAAAGCGAGTTTCCTTTGGCTCCAAGAGAAGAAAGTGTCTTTGCCTCCAATTTTTTTCCCCACGCCTTTCCCATAGATATGCACCATGCGGCTGCCAATACACACAAAAATGCCAAATCACAGGCAAGTTTCTCTCATTTTAGCCTTTTTCGGCCATGAGTTTCTGGAGGAAGGTCGGAGAGGATCCTTCATGAGATCTCCACTGCGTACAAGTGCATGTACCTAGAAATGATAATGTAGACTAAACCTTGGAGGTTGCGTATCATGAATCTAACCGTATTGAGCCATTATTTCGCGAAGCTTTTATGGCCCAAACATCGGCTTGATTCTATAGCTTAACGATATTGTTTGGTCATTTTCTACTCAAACTAAAGTAGAGAAAAAAAAAACATTCAACTAAAATCGTATTTGCAAACTTCTCACAAGAACTTGTATAACGAACTGAGTGATTTTCTTTATCCTGAAGTATGGAGAGACTGGCATATTCAAGAGAGTCTAGCTCGGAAATGCACGTGTAACACAATTATTGTACATGTATATATAAGTTTAAAGACCAAAGAGTTCCCTTTTTGATAGTATTTCATTCATTACGATCCCAATCCATTTCTCTTTCTTTTTCCTTTTCCACACCTAGCAAATTTATAGGCTAGACTCATGGCATAATGATCAATATAGTCATTAAATTTGGAAGCAAAATATGAAGACCTTCTACGAAAATGCCACATATCAGGGAAATCAGGCAATGGCATGATAGGAACATGCTTGTGACATGCATTACTAATATCATAATCTAGCCCAATATCATAATCTAGCCATAAAGAGCAAAAAAGTTTTTGTAAAATTTTATGCAAGAAAAAACCTGGAATGGGCAGTGATGGAGTCATTGGCGGCACATCTACTGGGATGGTCTCTTCATGCACTTCCTTTGATATATTGAGCTTCATTTTCATGCAAGAATATGAGCCCTGAGATTACTTGTCTTCATTTGCTTCCAAGATATCATTTTTGTTTCGAGTTGGATCAATAGAAGAGATTTCCATTTCCAAATTTACGCCTTGAGGCGGCATTTCCTGAAGTCGAGAGAATTTTGTTAGGGAAGGACTGTCAGCATCAACCATATCCTCACTATTTCTTCTTTTCTTACTATCAGTTGATCCCTATGAAATCCGATCTGCACCACCTAACATAACCTCCATCTTTGCTTTTGAACCAGAATTATGTTGAAGAAAATGAGGATTTGGTATTTCCATTGACACATCCATTTCCTGCACGTTCTCATCACCTGAAGAAACTTTGAATTTTGGAGCTGTAAAATTCTTTCCCTTCCAGCTTGTCTCATTATGTTGTTCCTTCTGAATTTCAATGACCTTGAAGGTTGGCCCAGAGAATCAGGCTTAAAAGGGATATTTGACTGCAAATCAATTACAGCTTTTATCAAAGAATTGATAAACAAAGCAGGATTTAGACCAGTGTTTGAGGAAGACCCTTGTTCAAAACATGGTAGGGATGGGCTTTGATGTGCATTTATTTGCAGCTATCTTTTCACTGAGTAAATTTGATATTGATGTTGGGACCAAAAGACATGCATTAGGAGAAGGAAAAAGGATGGATCAGGTTGGGATGTAGTAGGTTTGGACAATTTTCGCCCATTCTTTCAAGACTGGCCATCAGACTATTAATAAAAGTAGTCAGGCCCAAATGAGGAGAGGCCAACTCTTTTGTCCAAGAAACCTGCATGGGAGAGATTGTTTTGTTTGTTTAAATGAGGAAATTTGGGCCAGGTTTTTTAGTGGATTGGCTTGTAAGTCTTGATTAAAAGATCCTGCCCAAAATGAAGGTTCGGTTCTAACTCAAAAGGCTTGGGCCTAGGATGGAAGGTAATTTGGATGGGCTCGCATCAACACGGGAAACGGGCCTGGCTATAGGATTGGGAAATAGAGAATGTATAATAGGGCTAGCCTGTGAACTATAGATGGGTTGTGGCCTAGGCGGTGGAAAAGCAATTTGAAAAGTTTGTGGGTCTAGGCCCCTAGAAGGAGATATGGTAGCATGAGCTGGTGTATAACCGTCCAATGGAGAAGAATAAGATGTTTAAAGAATGTGGATCGGATTGACCACGTGGAGCCATGGAGACCAAAGCAGGGTTGTCAGAGGAAAATCCAATTTTTGATTTGAAAGTGACTGGTTTATCCAAAATACTCTCATTCTTCTAATAGTTAGGAGTAGGCTTCCTACTTGCAACCATAGGGTCTTCTTGCATGGTGACGTCATTTCCCGATTCCTTGCCCAAATACACAATTTCACTAGATTCGCTCACAAATGGGCTTGCTACTGTACTATCCTCACTAACAGAGTTTTCTGCGGAAGAATAGTGAGTACCACTCTCAGTAGAATACATACCAGAATTATAGGATATACCTGAAAATTCTTGATTTGTATGGAAAATATCCAGACCGTGGCTAGAATCCAAAATGAAAATCTGCGAATTCCAGTTAATATCAACATTTGGATAGGCTTTTAAAGATTGCTCAAACATGGGAACACCCGCCGCCACAAAAGTTGGTAAAATATCCGGTCCATTAAGAATAGCCGAGCGACGTTGGAAAGATTCAGATACTACAGACAAGGACTCAGTGCAAAAATTTCAGTCATGCCCGATACGCCCACAGCGATAGCATGCATGACAGACCCTTTCGTACTTACATGCTAACCATTTAACATCGCAGTTTAACAAGTGAGATTCCAGCTAAAACACTAAGGGTATAAAAACTCCAGGAAACAGAGGTTCCTCCAAGGATATTCGGACTTTGAGTCTAAAGTAATCTTTGTGCTTACATTGCCTTTCGGACCAGTCCACATCAAGTAGCACACCTAAAACTGTTCCAATCTTGATGGCTAAATCCTTGTGGTAGCAATCACTTGGTATGTTGACAACTCGAACACAAAGATCTGCCGTTGGAAACGTAACATGAGCACAAATAGTATGGGGAAGCCATGGTTTTAAGACCAATAAACAGCCTTCAATATTCCATGGGCCGTTTTCCAACATAAGTTGAGCTTGTTTTTGTGTGGTGAAATGGAAAAGGAAAAGAGTATTGATCTTTTGAACGATGACAGGACCGAGCAGTCTCCAATGCTTAGCAACATACCTTTGAACTTCACCTTCCGTGAATACCTCTGCATCCACTATTCTCCCCATGAGCATACTTTAAAAATTTCTCTATCCGCTTGCATGTTTTGCTTATTTATTGGTACGATGATGCTGGATCCGGATCCCCTGCTGTAGGTAGGGTTACGGCAGGGGTGTTGTAGCCACTGTTATAGCCGTTGGATCGAGATAAGTGGAGGGTAACGACTGAGATGAAGCCACGTCATCAACTTTGGGGGGAGACATCATTTACGTCGGGAGACCATTCTTCTCTCTCCATTAATGACTCTCTTTCTCCAAATCGACGATAATTCCAACGCCCTACTTACTGGCGACGCGGCCGTCCGGCGACACGGCTTCATCTCACCGTCCGTCGACGCGACCAACTGCAAATCACCGACGAAAGTCGCAGCGGCCTGAATCGGTGATTCTCTCTCCAAACTCAGTCGTCTCTCAATCTCGCTTTCCCCGATTCCATTTGTCGCCGACGACGACGACGATTCAACTCACTTCCGGCGACGGCACGTCCATCACCCATCGGCGACGACGCTCTCTACAATCTCTCTATCTTCTCTGAAAATTGAAGCCACAAAACATCACCCATCGGCGACGACGTAGCGATTCCGGCGACGCGATCTACGATTATACATCGAAGCGGCCTGAAATCCCGTCGCCTCCATGGAAGGACCTTCATCCACCGGCGACGAAAGAGTTGCGGACTGTGCTGTCTACATTTCAGATTAGTTGCTTGGTAAGCTATATTTTATTTACATTAAGATTAGTGCAATTCGTTTAGTGTTTTCTGCCATGAGAGTTCCCTTGTTAGGTGGATAATCCATATTTTTTTAGTTAATTGTCTTCTGATCCCCTTAAATTTGGCTTTCCTTTTGATCTTTTTGCCATTAATCTGGAATCTGCTTTTATTTCCTTTCTGCTTCTGTTTCCATCTGTCCGAGGAGGTGCAGGCACATGGATCCAGTTTAGTCCCATTTCTTTTTTAGGTTTGGCACAACTGCATTACCTTAGGACCCTATGCTTAGTTAAGCACAGCCAACTTTAGGACAACTTGTTGGTTATGAACACAAGTATTGAATCAAATCACTGCAGAAAACCATAGACGAAGATCTAAAATGTGTGAGCATGATCTGTCACAACCCGACCATGAGAAAAAATCAGAGAAATAGGATGAGAGACAGCTACAAAAATAAATAAATAAATAATGAAGTTGGTCACTCGCTTACTTTGTAGTAGGAGATGACAGAAAGTCTTTTATTTTAATTTAGGTGCCCTCCAGGAATAAGTTCAATGCAATGTACAATTGCATAATTGAGATAGTGGAGAAAAACCGTAATACTTACTGGTTATATGACTTGAACATTGAGAATGAGCACCCAGTGATGATAAATTCTTGAGAGCTGAGTGTCAAAATTCGTTTATCTCATTCTAGCTTTTATTCCCCTTTCATTCTAGTTTTTATTCTCGGCAAAGTTTAGGAAAATAAACTAGTTCATGAGGGATCCAACGAGTTCATGAGCGATCTATCGAGTTCATGATATCTATTCCAGATTACGATATTAGAGACCCACTCTTTTTCTCTCATCCCCCTCAATTTGGCTGTGATAGAAAGTCACTTACTTATATGATACTAACCACAAGACATTACTAGTGAGCACCCTGAAAGATTTTTTGTAGCTGAAATTGTCAGAGAAAAGATCTGGTGTACAAGTTTCCCAGAGAAAAGGTTATAAAATGAACTTTTCTTGCACTGCACTACTGAAAATCTATGCTGAAACTGTGATCGATTACCTGTTGCTCCTCATCCTTCATAATTACTCAATTTTTAGTTTCTACTTTGAACAATGCTCTAAAGTTTGTGGCAGTTCTAAAAGCAGATTCTTCATTTGTTTGCGAAAGAGAGTGTGTCTATTATTAGTGTGTCAAGAACAATTGCCATTATTCAAGATCATGTGATTCATTTTTTGCCTGCGCAACATCCAGCTTATAAACAGAGGAGGAGAATGATCTCCTTCAGTAGTGTCTTCAAGGCTTTTTTTCCAGATTTAGTTGCAGTTTTGCTCCGAGAGATATACAAGAATTTTTTCCCTGAAAGTGAGGACTGTGGATAGTTTTGGCTGTATAGTTTTTATTATTGGTAGCCTATCTTACTACTTAGTATTTGTGGATGATAATGTACAGAGACCCATGTGTTCTAATAATACATCATGTTTGATTGAAGCTTTGAGCTATTCCGTAAGCTATGCCAAGTTCATTTTTTATCGGAATCATTAGTTGTTTCATGTTCCCTCTGATTAGTTGTTTCATTTTTACTTGGAAGCAGTTTTGGTTAGTGGAAGGATTTTCATCCACTGGCGACGAAAGAATTGCGGACTGGGCTATTTGCGGTTTTGATGCAGACGATTCACCGCTAAAAGCCTACTTTCAGACACACGAACTTAGATTTCCACTCAGCATCTAGTTCAGTACATCTCCTCCAATCGGTCTACATGCCATGGAAGACCATTTCTCGTCAACACCTTCGGCCACCATAATGTATGTTGTTATCAATTCTGAAAATGTACAAAATTTCTTGGTATCTACGATGGAGGAACTGATTGCAAATAGCAACATTTCAGTCTCTTGTGTTCTGTCAAGAAGTAGAGTTGAGACCAATTTTTTTTTCAAGGAGTAGTCTATATTACAAGTGAATGATTGATGATGGAATCCCTAATGGAATCCCCGGAGTTTGCGAGGCATTGTGTTGGGTCACTGCCCTTGAATTTTGGTGTTGAAAACTAGTTCCAGCTTCTTCACTATGACCCTCTCTTTCTTTCTCCTCATTATTCTTTTAAGTTTGCCTCTCACTGTATGTCATTATTAACCTCTCTTGCATAATACCAAATAACTTCCACTTCATGAGAAGATTATTGTCTACTTGTTTGGTGAACGCATTAATGGGAGCTCATAACCTGCAACTCTCAAATTGGACATTATCCATATTTAATTTATGTATCTTGAATGATGTTTTATTGATTTAATTGTACCATGCTTTTATATTGATTTCAGAATTTTGCCTGATTTTCTGCTCAAATTTGATTCTCTACTCATGTGTTACTGTTCAGTTTCTCCTATTTAATTAGCATAATGTCTCCATGTTTCAGTAAATTTTAGAAAATTGGAGCACTTGTTTTTCAGTAACTCACTGGAAATTTTAGAAAATTGGAGCACTTGTTTTTCAGTAACTCACTGGAAATGCATATTGTTCATGGAGTTTAATATAGTGAAATGCATGTATGTTGTTATAATTATGTAGTAAACTTCTTGAAGCATGAAGTAATGAACCTCTATCCAAATGCAGATTAGATGATTGGGTACCTAAAAATGGTATGGAATTCGATAGTGGGATGAGGCATGGAAATTTTGGGTGGACTATGGAGGGAAAATGGGTTTTGGTGTGCGTAAGGATTATTCAAACAAAAGCCAAAAAGATGAAATTGCCACCTCTGAAAAATTTGTGTGCAACAAAGAGGGTTTTCGAGAGATTGATAAACGTGATCATTTGTCTAAAGCTCCTAGAGCGGAGACAAGAACGGGTTGTCTTGTAGGGATGAACATTATATTTGATCGAAAGAAATGTAAGTATAATCTTTCGGACTTTAATGGAGAGCATAACCATGATCTTCACGCTCCAATATGTGTTCATCTTTTGCGAAGTCAAAGAAATATAACCGAAAGTCAAGCGATATAAGTTAATTTGGCATATGATGTCGGACTTACACAAAAGAAAGCTTTTGATTTGTTTGGCGTGAAATCAGGGGGAAGGGAACACGTTGGATTCCTTCCGCTAGATCAAAAAAATTACCTTCGGACCAAAAGAGAAAGAGGATTACAATTTGGAAAAGTGAGAAGTTTGTTGATGAGTTTTAAAAATCAAGCATCACAAGATCCGTCATTCTTTAATGCATTTCAATTGGATAATGAGGAGCAAATTACTAATATCTTTTGGGCGGATGGAAGGATGCGCATGGACTACGAACTTTTTGGTGATATTGTGACCTTTGACACTACATTTGCCACCAATAAAGATCATAAACCTCTTGGAGTGTTTATTGGATTTAATCACTACAGAGAACAAGTCATCTTCGGAGCTTCTTTATTATACGACGAGACACAAGCGTCGTTTGATTGGGTTTTTAATACATTTTTGGAGGCACATAAATTTAAAAAGCCTATTACGCTCTTCACCGATCAAGATATAGCAATGGGAAATGCAGTACATGTTGTGATGCCGGAGGTGCGACATAGTTTGTGTACTTTTCATATTATGTAAAATGCTATTAAACATCTTGGCAATTTGATGAAGGATGATTCATATTTTTTGAGTGATTTTAAAGCCCTAATGTTTGAATTCGATGATGTGACAAAATTTGAAAAGGAATGGGAGGCATTGCTTAAAAGGTACAAAGTACATAGAAATAGTTGGTTAGAGAGAACTTATGCCTTGAAGGAAAAGTGGGCTAGGTGTTACATGAAGACAACGGTCACTTTGGGGGTGCGAAGTACACAACTTAGCGAGAGCATAAATGCTAAGTTAAAGAAGTCATTGAAATCTAAACTTGACATCCTTACCTTTTTCAAGCTATTTGCCATGGTTGTAAGTGAAAAAAGGTACAAAGAGGTAGAAGCAGAGTACAATGCGAAGGAAAAAATGCCTAAGGTAAAAGTCTCTTGTTTGCCTTTATTAAAGCAAGCGGGAAAAGTTTACACTCCAAAGATATTTGAGTTATTTCAAAAACAATGGGAGAAAAGTTTACTAGCTCTTGTTAGAAACAAACAAGATAAAGGTAGGTTGGAAGAATATTTGATTGTTTCTTGTGATGAGGAGGGAGAGTATGGTGTGACACATGATGAAGAGAATGCAACATTGTCATGTAGTTGTAGAAAATTTGAAACGTTTGGAATACTTTATGGGCATGCATTGAAGGTTCTCGATGTGCTTGGCGTTAAGTATATTCCGGAAACATATATTCTCAAGAGGTGGACAAGAGGAGCAAGAGATGGTTGTGCATTAGAGGATGAAGGCCTAGATATTCATCGGAGTGAAGGTTTGAATATAAGTGACCGGTATAAAGAGCTTTGGCCCGATGCGGTGAGATTAGCACATAAGGCTTCCGAATTTAAGGATGGGTACATCCTCTACAAAACTAGGATGAAAGAATTGGACAAAGAAATTGAAGAACTTAGGAAGAAGCATTATGAATTTATGGATCATGGTTGTGAACTTAATGGTAATGACGGTGTGGATAAGAATGCCATTGAAAGTCTTATTGGGAATGTGAAGGGGATAAAAAAAAAGAGGTGGTCTACCAAAGAGAGGAGGTAAACGACATAAAAGTTGGGTAGAGAAGCAACCAAGAAAGAGGAAACAAATGATGACTAACTCATTGGGATGTCCAAATAATGACAAGGAAAATCAAGATTCATCGCTACATCATGAGGTATTAAAATAACGTATATGTATGCATACTTTTTTATTTTAATAAGAAATGTAAATTTTGCCAATGCTAATGCGTGCTTTTTATAATGCATGGAGACACCTCAAGCATCTAGATGGAGTCATTTTAATCATGACAATGTTGAAAAGGATATATATTGATCAAGTTTTTCCAAAATGTTAAATGTAAGTGTTCCATTTTTCACATTTCTAGTTGTCTTTTGGGTGCAAACATGTAATTTATTCATCTCTTCATCTTCATGTTTTTTCATTGTAGGACGGCTTTGAAACCAATAAAACAACCCTAGAGGGGGGTGAATAGGGTTTTTGAAATATAATGGAGAATTTAAACTAAGCACAATCATAAATCTCAAACAAACCAAGTAATACTTCAATGAAGATGCTAACTAAACAATCTCAAACAATTAAAGAGCAATAAGTAAAGAGATTGAGTTAGAGATACTTGACAAGGAGATTTAAATGGTTCGGCTTGATATACCCTCAAGCCTACATCCACCTCTTCAAGGAAGTCCCTTGCAAGAGCACTAGAATCCACTAGCAACAATCTTCTTCCGGGTCAAGATCAAAACCCTTACAACACTTGGTGATATCTTCACACCAAGCACAAGCCTTGAATCCACAAAGCTCACCCAAGCCTTGATCACAATCCTTTTACAAAGATCAAATGTGTACAAAGAAACCCTCTTGAAAGGAAATGAGTACAAATGAAGCTCTAGTGCAATAGAGAGATGAGAGAATTGATGACTTGAAGGATGCTCACTCTCAATCAAAGAATTGCTCACAAAGATGCTCTCTTTAATGATGTAAAATCATGAAGATGAAGAGAGAAAAGTTTAATCTATGAGCCTTGATGTTTCTCTAATGAATGAAGGCTTAGAATGTGGTTTCCATGGTGTATAATGAAGCCCCAAATCATTTATATAGAGAAGAGATCAAATATAGCCGTTATAGGCATAAAGTGGGCAAAAACTGACATTGCAGTCGACTGTAACTAATGCAGTCGACTGTAATCCCTCAAAAATAGCCGTTGGAGTTTTGTCCTCGAAAATAGCCGTTGGAACTGAAGTTTGACCAATGCAGTCGACTGCATTGACCAATGCAGTCGACTGTAATACCCTACTGCCTATCGGCTGCCTCACGGAACCCCCTTTCCTATTTTGGGCATAACTTTCTCTAGAAAAATCGGATTAAGGTGCCGTTTTTTGCGTTGGAAAGCTAATGAAAATTTTTATCAAGATATGAAAAGATTAGCACCAAAAACAGTTTTGATAAAATCTGAGTGAGCTCCAAAGTTCACTCATTTTTAAGAACCACACTCGTGTGAAAGGTTATGAACTCACATGCAATGCACAAGGTGTCCTAAGGTCTTTTTAGGTCATAGTCATCAATCCAAGCATCAAAGAAAGACTAGTTACATAATAGGAAAGATCAATTATAATCGATAGTAACTTAGCCGATGCATTCTTTGTTGCTCATGGACATTGGACTTGATGAAGCTTCTATAGCATGTCCACTATAACTTTAAGATTCTTTGGCTTTAATCCATCTATCCAACTTCTCAAATGTGTCTTCATGAGTGTGAATGTATATACCTACTAAGAATACACTCAAAGCACACATTAGAACATAATCAATGTGTAGTTATCATCAAAACAAGATGTAAGCCTAGGTTATCCAACCATAGGGCTAACAGGCTTGGATGACAATTTGCTCTCAAGTTTATTGCAAGGTTCAAATCGTATCCAATCGAACGACGAAAGAGTATTTGGAGACTTCAACGTGCTTTCGAGTCAAGTCTCGACGTCACTTGGAAGCTACATTTTCAAATGAAAATTGTTCATGATAGGACCTATGTAGCATGTCCTATTTTGAAACTCTTGCATGCCTAAAATATGGATAATTATTTTTTGTTAACGGTTACAAAGTTATTGCATGCCTAAATATGATAAATGCCTTGTTCTTGAACAATATATTATCTTCAAGTATTTCTGAACGTATTTTTGAACAGTGCATTATCCTAAGAGATTCTTGAATGTATTGAATGCTCCATTTCATAGAAGATTGAAAGAACCTCTTCAACTCTGCCAGAATGACTGCATGCATTTAGAACACCAATAGAGTGACATTATGTGGTTTAATGCCTTCTGCTAACATTCTGGCAAACAACTCAAGAGCTTCCCTACCAAACCCGTGCATTGAAAATCCCCTTATCGTGCTTGTTCAAGTCAGAAGATCCATTTAGCATTCCTATGCTTGGCAATTGGCATGCAGGTGCTCTACTGGAGCAGATGCACATTCAACAATAATGGCGATACTTAACCTGGTTTCGAGTCAAAAATGGGAAGCAAAACTGGTGACATCCCTAGTAGCCTTTGCTGTTAACTATGAAGAGTTCTGGCTGATTGCTCAACTTTATGCCACAAACCCCCTTGCCAAGGCAAAGCAGTCCCATTAAAAACATGTTTTGCATAATCTATTTGCCCATATTTTGCATACATATCAATTAGAGTATGTATCCACCTCCCTTGATCTAATGCACCAAGATGAGCACAAGCTGATAGAACACTAACCAAAACTGTTTCAAATAATTTTCAAAGTACTTATTTCATTCCAAATGGGGTAAGTAGTAAGTAGAAGATTAGAATAAAATGTTTGAACAATATCATTTCAATATTATCAACTAATGATTCCAAGTAAAGATGAACTTGACATAGCTTACGGATAGCTAAAAGTTTCAATCAAAGATGATGTATTATTAGAAATCATAAAACTCTGTATATCATCATCCACAAATAGTTAATAGTAAGACAGACTACCAATAATCAAAACTATACAGCCAAAACTATCCACAGTCTTCACTTTCTGCTAAAAAATTCTTGTATATCTCTCCAAGCAAAACTGCACTCTTCCACATAGCAGCTGAGTAAAGGCAGTGAAAGAAAAGATGATTCAAAGGCGCTAGATGTTGTTGGTAGCACAACACACAGCTCTCACCAGCGATGATTCCTTTTGTATACATCCTTAGTTCTCAGGTTTCTGTGGCATACTACCGAACAGTAAAATCTGTTTGAGGAATCATATCCTTTCGTTTTAATTGAAGCTGCTATGACATTAACAAATGCCAAAAAAGTCAGTTCCTTACAAACAAATGTGGCAAACAAAAAACTACCCAAGTTAGTGACCAAAAAATGTTAGCCTTCACAATCTGTGGCACATAACACTGACAAGTCTTGACCTGCAGGCTGTATCCTATAGGATTTGTATAATGGTCAAGGTATAAAGGAAAAAAAAGATAGTACTTAAAAGCAAAAGGTCAAAATAAAAGACAATTAAGTCATTCATTAAAACTGGAATAAGCAATTGCAAACTATTTGACGTTCCAATCTATCCACAAGCTACTGAAGGAGATCATTCTCCTCCTCTGTTTATAAGCTGGATGTTGCGCAGGCAAAAATGAAACACATGATCTTGAATAACGGCAATTGTTCTTGACACACTAATAATAGACACTCTCTTTCGCAAACAAGTGAAGAATCTGCTTTTAGAACTGCCACAAACTTTAGAGCATTGTTCAAAGTAGAAACTAAAAATTGAGTAATTATGAAAGATGAGGAGCAACAGGTAATCGATCACAGTTTTAGCATAGATTTTCAGTAGTGCAGTGCAAGAATAGTTCATTTTATAACCTTTTCTCTGGGAAACTTGTACACTAGATCTTTTCTCTAACAATTTCAGCTACAAAACATCTTTCAGGGTGCTCACTAGTAATGTCATGTGGTTAGTATCATATAAGTAAGTGACTTTCTATCACAGCCAAATTGAGGGGGAGGAGAGAAAAAGAGTGGGTCTCTAATATCATAATCTGGAATAGATATCATGAACTCGATAGATCGCTCATGAACTCGTTGGATCCCTCATGAACTCGTTTATTTTCATAAACTTTGCCGAGAATAAAAACTAGAATGAAGGGGGAATAAAAGTTAGAATGAGATAAACGAATTTTGACACTCAGCTCTCAAGAATTTATCATCACTGGGTGCTCATTCTCAATGTTCAAGTCATATAACCAGTAAGTATTACGGTTTTTCTCCACTATCTCAATTATGCAGTTGTACATTGCATTGAACTTATTCAGGGAGGGCACGTAAATTAAAATAAAAAACTATATGTCATCTCCTACTACAAAGTAAGCGAGTGACCAACTTCATTATTTATTTATTTATTTATTTATTTTTGTAGTTGTCTCTCATCCTATTACCCTGATTTTTTCTCATGGTCGGGTTGTGACAGATCATGCTCGCACATTTTAGATCTTCGTCTATGGTTTTCTGCAGTGATTTGATTCAATACTTGTGTTCATAACCAACAAGTTGTACTAAAGTTGGCTGTGCTTAACTAAGCATAGGGTCCTAAGGTAATGCAGTAGTGCCAAACCTAAAAAAGAAATGGGACTAAACTGGATCCATGTGCTTGCACTTCCTCGGACAGATGGAAACAGAAGCAGAAAGGAAATAAAAGCAGATTCCAGATTAATGGCAAAGAGATCAAAAGGAAAGCCAAATTTAAGGGGATCAGAAGACAATTAACTAAAAAAATATGGATTATCCACCTAACAAGGGAACTCTCATGGCAGAAAACACTAAACGAATTGCACTAATCTTAATGTAAATAAAATATAGCTTACCAAGCAACTAATCTGAAATGTAGACAGCACAGTCCGCAACTCTTTCGTCGCCAGTGGATGAAGGTCCTTCCATGGAGGCGACGGAATTTCAGGCCGCTTCGATGTATAATCGTAGATCGCGTCGCCGAAATCGCTACGTCGTCGCCGATGGGTGATGGTTCGTGGCTTCGATTTTCAGAGAAGATAGAGAGATTGTAGAGAGCGTCATCGCCGATGGGTGATGGACGTGCCGTCGCCAGAAGTGAGTTGAATCGTCGTCGTCGTCGGCGGCAAATGGAATCGGGGAAAGCGAGATGGAGAGACGACTGAGTTTGGAGAGAGAATCACCGATTCAGGCCGCTGTGACTTTCGTCGGTGATTTGCAGTTGGTCGCGTCGCCGGACAGTGAGATGAAGTCGTGTCGCCGGACGGCCGCATCGCCGGTAAGTGGGGCGTTGGAATTATTGTCGTTTTGGAGAGAGAGAGAGAGTCATTAATGGAGAGAGAAGAATGGTCTCCCGACATAAATGATGTCTCCCCCCAAAGTTGATGACGTGGCTTCATCTCAGCCGTTACCCTCCACTTATCTCGATCCAACAGCTATAACAGTGGTTACAGCACCCCTGTCGTAATCTTACCTACGGCATGGGATCCGGATCCGATGATGCTGCTCCTTTCCGGCCCATGGGCCTTGGTGGGTCATCTCCTTAGAAAGACGCTGGCATGTTGTTGAGAATCGGTCAATGCAAGTACAAAAGGACAGACACGTGATATTTGTTGTTTCTCTTGAAAAGGTGGCGATTGTGAACAAAAGGACAGTCATAAAGACTTCACATCTTAGGGTTTGAGGGTTGTTAAAGTGCTTGTATTGGAAAGAGGAAGAAGTTAAGACATGATGTCTGTACTTGGATGTTCAGAATCATTACATGACAAAGTTAAGGAAGGGTGCGAGGGAAGTAAAGGGGAGTAAATGTAGAGAGAAGGCGGAGAAAGGGGTTAGAGAGAGAACGAAGCATTTGCTCATTTCCTTGAATTTCAAACCCATGTTTTTGTGCTTGTTGATGTGCAAGTTTAAAGACTCAAAAATATCCCTGTTTCTCCATACTGCATTTCCAAGTCAAAAAGGTTACCTCAATAGTATGCGATGCTGATCCATCAGCCTGCTATTTCTTTTTATGAGGCTCCTAGTTTTTATGAAGAAAATGAATCTCAAAACACATTGGAGTTGCAATTTTATGGTGCCAAACTGCAAATTTGATCTTAAAGAAAGCATTTCAAAATTTGATAGCTCTAATGCTTTGTTGTACGGCAAATCTACTACTGTAATAGAAAAATGTCACTAAATGCATAATCCATTTTGGCGACAAATGATTGTCCGGCACTAAAAGAGGGTAGGAAAACCAAAGAATGGGCTTTTTTATTACTTTGCATTCAATTGGCCTCGTGTTTCTTTCCCAAGGGGTTCACCAAGTATTAAGGTTAATGTGGTTGGTGTTTAGTCAAACTACAAGCAAACTGGGTTCTCCGCTCTTGTAATCAGGCATCCATAATCTTGCTACAGAAGTCTCAGAATTTTTGCCAAAGCCTGGAAATAACGAATCAGCAACCCCTTCCACAACTCCATTTGGTCTCGCAAACAAGAGAAAGGATAGTGCTTCAGAGAGTTGAGGGGGAAAGGTATAAGAGAATGGCTCGGGGATTTTCTGAATATCGTCGACAAAAGCTACAAGGAGACCATCCATAGAGAACCGAACTTGAACAACAGTTCTTTCTTTTTCCTTTCGTTTTCTGCCAACTATTACATACCAGATATAAGAAGAACAATTTACACGCTAATTGTAAGAAAAATTATGAAGGAACCTCACATCCTTCATTCAGGAACCAGTGTTGCCGCCCGCTTCACATAGAATGTTGCACCACGCATCTTTTTCACCGAGAACGAAGCTTTGGTGTTTCCAAGTTCTAAAACAGACGACTCCATGTACATGCAAAAGAACAGTGGAAGCAAGATCATTCCTGCTCACTTCTATAAGTCCACAAAGATCACACTTTGGGAGCCAAAGTCACTTTCCCTGGTGCTCAATCTGCCAGGGATAGTACCAGGACCCGGGATTCTCCAATACAATGTGCCACAGCATTAGCTATGGGGAGAACTAGTCCGGTTAGTCAAAGACCGTCTAGCCAAGATGACCACATATGTCACAGCGGTTCCTAGATACCATATCACCAGCTTCATATAACTTAAAAAGGTGAATCAACCACATTGATTAGGTCTACCAAGCTGTTCCATTGCAAAGATAGGTCAGTTGGTCAAACACTGTATACCTTATAAACGTGCTTTAAAATAACCCCTCTTGACAACCAACTTGTAAGCAACATCAGATCAAAATTTCTCCGATTTGCGCATCTGGTATTCATCAATAACACAACCATATGATAGGTTGGGTATTTGCAAAAGAAATCAGCCAAACGATGGTTACAGAGTCCTTTGAAGGAAGCAAATTAATACTACACTCGAACAATGTGGAAAAATAGAATTAGAATTTTACAATTGCCGTCACCTGGGACCACCCCAAAATTTGCCAACCCCAGACAACAGCGAAATGCATCCACCTCTTCAGGCATAGCACCACCAAGCTAAAGGGATAAGAGAAAAATACTTGGACAAGAAGAGATAAAAATGCCACCTAAGAAGCAAGTTAAGATTGCTAAGGAGTTACCAAAACAGCAGTGTTTCCAATCATTGGCTGCAGACTGGCTGCATTCTCTAGGCACTCCCATGCTTGCTTGCGCTTTTCAATGGCGAAGGTTATTTGGGCTTCTTCTTCCCTGAAGTGGGCTTGGCAGGCCAAGAAGAGCACCTCATCCATCTCCATCAACATTTTTCTGACATTAAGAGTTAAGTTAAGAACCGATTGGTTCCAGTGGCTCTGGGCATTTTTTTCCAGTGCTGGAAATAGAACAGGTAAAATCACATCCCGATTATGAGCAATAAGGTTGACAATTTGGTCATTATTCCAAAAGAACAGTGCCCTCTCAGCCACCTGAAATAATTAAATTGCAAGAAAAGTTACTTTCTCCGCAAAAACCTCCTTCATGAACAACTTTTTCATCAGCTTAAAGCTAATCATATTAACGGTACAAAATGTGTCTAATCCATAATTAAAAAAAAAAATCAGTACGGTGTGAAATACCAAACATGGAAGATCTGCATATAAAATCTTTCCTGAGGAAGAGTTAATATAGCAATTGCAACAACATGTGTAATCTGCAGCAAGGAAAACGTACAAAAAGAAAAAGGAAAAAGGTTTACATCAAAGAACCTGAAAAAGAAGTACAACTCCTGTTTTATTTTACTTTCCTTTGTTTTTCAGGTTACAATACAACTCAAGGAGAACAAGTTAAGTTCTCCTCCTTGATTCTCAACATTTGTAATCTTTTGAAAGGGACAAAAGACTGCAGCACCCCTGCTGTTATATTCCTCCAACAGAAGGTATCCAATTCAACGACACAAGCCCCTCCACTTTCCGGGCACCAGAAGTACATCAACCCAGAGATAACTTCCCAACCTACTTCAGAAAAAAATTCAGCCCATTATTCAGAAGCAATTTGCCAATTATCTATGTCATAATCATGAAGTTAAAGCATCTCCTCCACTTGATTAGGTGGTGAGCTAAGAAGCACGGACTCGGGTGCGGGTGCGGATACGACACGGGTGCGGATACGCAGATACGGCATTTTTAAAAAATTTAGGATACGGGTGCGGCGGGGATACGGCATATTTTATAAATATTGTTTTAATTATATATACTTAGTATTTAATTTTTAAACAATTTAAATCTTAATAATCATAATATATGTGTTTTATATATGTGAAAATATATTAATATTCCAACCAAAGTAGTGAGTTTTTAAGTTTAATGGGTTCTTTTGTGAATTTTAAAGCTTTCAACCAAATTAGTTAAGTTTAATGGGTTGTTCTATAAATATTAAAATTGTAAAACTGAACATAATAAAACTTTTATGTGGTATCAATTCTATTTCTATGAAATACTGGGGTTGATTTATGTAATAACTTAACATTGAGGTCCTTACATAATATAACAAATCTAATGTCCTTAAATAATATGTAAATAATATAACATAACAAGTCAAAAGTCAGAAAGAAGAGAAGAAGACACATCGACGCAGTACACCGACTCTCTGGAAGCAGGCGCACGGCGCTCGCTGCAGTGGGTCGCCGGGACTCGGCGCACGGGGACGCTGCAGTGGGTCGCCGGTAAGTCCCCTCATCCTTCTCCTTCTTCTTCTTCTTCTTCTTCTTCCTTCTTCTTCTTCTTCTTCTCTCCAGTGTCTCCTCTCAGATTTCCGGTAGCCGCCGGAGTTCCCGATGGTCGCCGGAGTTCCCGATAGTCACCGGTGGTGACAGATCTGAGCCGATATGCACCCGATCCGCACCCAGGATTTAAGAAATTAAAAAAAAAATGGTGGACACGCACCCGAGGCGCACCCGCACCCGACGCGTATCCGGTGCCGGTGCTTCACCCTAAGTGCCGCACCGGTGCTTCATAGGTGGTGAGTAAAATCTCAATTCCCCCTCGTACACGCATACACAAAGCACAAGCGTCAGCACACCCAAACGATGAAAAAAAAATGTCTATAATGCTCCAAACCTTTTTCTAAGCACAAGGGATAAAGTAAAGAAGCGACATAGCAAGGGTTAAAAAACTTATTAGTTATTCCAATAGTAATCAATAGAGAAAACTCACATTAAATGAGAGGTCCGAGTCACCCGGAAAGTACTCAGATTAGCACCATGCATAAAGATTTAACAAATCTATTGCTATGACTACCCTTGAGGTAACTCCAGTCACAGCAAGAATCTGAGTCACATTGTTAACTTTATGAATTAAAAGCTTTCAGTTGAGCCAAAAAGCTTCACTCGATCTAAAAACTTCAGTTGTGGGTTTGAAACAAAGACCATAACCAGTTAATCTCATTTTCGAACTTAATTTAGACTCCCTAGCTTGCACATAGATCATGAGCTTTTTGAAATCTACATTGCGAGGTACTGCAGTAATCTCATTTTCGAACTTAATTTAGACTCCGACTCCCTAGCTTGTCAAGCATATCCAACAACAGACTTTATGTTCAACAATTCGCAAATCCGGGAATCCATGTCCACCTCATAAAAAGCCAATTCTAGGTATAATTCATGGATAGTCCAATCCTCCCTTGACCTTTACTCCTCAAAAGATTCCTCACAAATCTACATCCTTACTGGCTGTGTCACTCCCATATCAACCAAACAACAATAAAATTGAAGTCAACCGCTTAGTTCCTAAATTTGGAAATACATTCCTACGTATATTTATAACCACAATTTTCTCTGCTCTAACTTGCGTTACTCAATAATGCTTTTTCCCTTCCTGATTATTAGACATGATGACAATTGAAAAGCCATGAGTTACAAAATATGAAACACAAACGATACCTTTATAAGGAGACTGATGCAGAATTGTGATAGTTATGGGAGTGGAGTCTACAACTATTGGCACAAATGTGAATCAATAGGTAAGCTACAGGCAAGATCATATCATAACCAGTGCACTCCTGTAGCACCTACGAAAATCTCCAATAGAAACTTAGTAGCCTTAAGTCAAACAAAAGTTCCAAGTTGTACGGTGGAATTTGGAGATCAATTGCAACAGAAAGATCAATCCGTTGTTTTGTAACTGTGTTTAAAGCTTCACCAAAAGCACAACCAATACAATCCAATTTTCTCAGTGGATGTGGCAGATGATATCAAACTCGTCGACAAAACACAAATTCAGGAAGCAAACCCCAAAGCTAAAGACAAGTCAGTGGGGTTTCTTAATATCTAAGCCTGCCCCTATGCATCAAATGGTAATCCCCATTATTTGACAGCTACTAAATAATTTGGGAATTTGGGTTACTGGAAAAGAGGTGTGCCCTTTATTCTTTAGCATGCGGGCAAGCCTATGAAGCACAGACACCTCTTATGGGTCGAGGTAGTCCTACACTTAACGACACCCTGACGCCTCACGACACCTCCGGACGCGTGTCGGACAACTTTGGGAAGTGTCCAAATTTCTTATTATCATATTTTTAATTATCAGAGACCATGTTGGACACCTCACAAAGAAGTACGGACACATATGGGGCTGAAAAGAATATTTGAAACTTACTACGTGGTTTGAGATAATATGTTGGGAAAAGTTGGGGCTCTCTTTAGGAATCAAAAATTAGCTAAACTCAATATCAACGGATTGTATATCCCTTCCTTCGTTTCCCATTGGCTGCTGAAATGCTGCCTATTCGAGAGGGAGCCGAAGACGAAGGAGACAAAGGATTTCGCCAGCTTCTTCTTTCTTTCTCTTTTTTGTTTTCATCTCTTTCTCTTTTTTGTTCTAATGTACAGTTACTTCTATTTCTTATTCCTTATTTTGTTTCTTCCTTCCCTATTGTTCCTTTTCTCTCCCTATCCTTTCTTTCATAACTAAGAAGAAACAGACAACAACTTCTCTAATTTCGTTACAATCAACTTCTTCACTTTTTAGCTTATGTCCTTTCTTCACTTCTATAGAAAATAATGCTAAAATTTGCTTCTTACTTCATTTCAGAATGGATTCAAGTGATGCTAGTATTCTGCAGTAAGTTTAGCTAGGGCAGATGAACCAGATAAACCCTTTGTGGAGATCCATAACAAAGTTCAGCAAGGCTGCACAAGGTGGAAAAAACTTGATATGGTAGTGCAAGAGGTGGAATGTGCTTGAAAAGTAGGGCATGCATATATGAAAAATACAGCGGTGTCCACAATTTGGTTTTTGGGATTTTGCGGTGACCGGTGTCCCGGTCGGTGTCCGGATCGGTGCTACCCTGGGGCATGCCAAGTCCATGCGAGGAAGTAGCAAATGACCTGCGTGTCAGTAGATCCCTTGCGAGGGTGACACAAGACGATTGGTGGACAGGCGGATCACCTGCGGGTGGCTTCCGCAAATTTATTCTATTACTATCCGATTTTCTTTGCTGCATCAATGGGTTAGACATTGATATCGATGACGCTGCAGACAAGTTATTTGTCGGGGAAAAACAATAAAACGAGAACAAAAGAATAAAACAATATAGCTCATCAATTTATAAAACTATTAATTCAACCTAAGGGAGCTAAAGGAGAAAGTATGTGACATCCAAAAAAGAAAGCAGAACTGAAAAGAGAAAGAGGAAAAGAACCTGAAAGTGGAAACTGTTAATGCAGCACCCAATACGCATGAATAGCGGAACCATGACCTTCTGGAACTCGGCCATACTAATTGCTTCCAGAATCTCTTCCAACTCGCCTAGGAACATCACCTCCTTTTGACTATTGGTGACCGGCCAGTATTTCAACAATCCCCTAATCACGGTACTAGCTAACTTCGGTTCCTTGTCAATAAACTGTGTAACGCAGTACGACAACTGTTGAAAGTAAATTCCTAAAGACTTCGGCTTGTGCAGAGGAATCAAGGCCCTCCACAAAAAGATCTTGTGCTCCTCCTTCAGAGGCAACGCAAACCCCGTAATCACACTCCCGAAAATCTCCAACAGCTCTGCAATCCCATTATGCCTCTCGTTCTCACACACAAACCGATAAAAGATATTGCTTATGCTCTTCCTAATAAACGGCCTGTGTACCATAAACTTCCCATAAATCCTATGCAGTATCGCTTTCAAGCACTCCCTCTCCCTAGGATCCTCGGAGTCAAATAGGTCGAGCAACCTCAATATGAATGAGTGGTTTATATACTTTTTTGCCACCTTCGCTTCCACTGAAGATGAGGTGACAAACTTAAGTAAGATATCGTACACGATTTGCAAATGCGCCCATGCCGGATCAAACATTGGCTCGTCATCATTGTCATTTTCCCCTGCGTGACTATTAGACCGATAATTGGGCGGGAAAACCCTAAACAGATTAATAGCACACATTTTACACATTGCTAAGATAGCCGGCTCCGTGAAACGCGGAGGGCCGGAGGCGACAAAGTCGAGCAACTCGATCAGAGTCGAGCGCTTCAAATCTTTTTCCGTCACGCTCTTGCTCGGATCGTTAAAATCGAAAACGACGCAGCACAGGCTCAACTTACTGATGAAGAGATTCGTCTTTTCTGAACCGGGCACGTCCTTGAACGCCAGCAGCGGCTCGATTCCGGCCACCAGGCTGGCAGGAAAAACCGCCGACGACGTCCGCCTGACGGCGGTGTTCGACCGCTGAACGGTGGCGCCGGCAGCACGCGGCGAGTCGATTGGGTCGGATTTCGGGGACTTGCGTGGAAGCCTGCTGAGGAACTGCTTCAACATTGTGATTACCGCGATTGCACAATGGGCGGAAGCTGTGAAAAGTGGTCAGTTTGAAACCCTAGATGCCGCCATGGCCGGTTCAAATGGAAGATCCGGACGAAAATGCCCTGGATCTATATAAATCTAAAGCTGGGATATTTGAATAAACGCAATGAAAGCTTAGATTTGGTCATGTAAATGCGGCTACTTGGGTGCATTAAATAAAGGGGGTGAAGTGATTAAAGAATGATAAAGATGGGGGATTTGGATCTCGGTCAGGCAATGGAATCCGAGGGAGCTGAAGGATATTAGCGACGAAAGCATGGAGATTATCCGAGAGGGTCATTTGCAAAGTTGCATCTTGAATCGATTCAAATGGCTGAATCTGCTGGATTTGAAGCACTTGGATTCACAGAGAGAGACGCTGGAGAGACAGTGAGGTCTGAGGGGATGCGAAGATGAACATGGCCATTGAAAGAAGCTTTGTTTTAGCTTTGCTGGGCGGTGGACGGGGTTGTTAATGGCGTCTCGTCAGAAAGATTTGCAGAACCTGCTCGGTGCCAGAAAGAAAAGAAAAAGGTTGCTCCACCTTTCCGTCGCTATAATATGCATTAGCGACAAAATTTGCACAACATTACCCGCTTAGAATCAATAATAAAAGCATTTATACGACACAGATAGATTGCAAAAGTTTCCTTCCTCCCCTCATTTTTCATTTTGAATGGTCCACGTTATTTTGATTTGATCATCTTTGCCCTTTACAAAGGTTTCATGTTGTGATCGGTCACTTTCTCATGAAGTTTTTCGGAGTGTCTTTAGATGTGGAATTTTGAAAAACTCGATGGTTTCAAATTCCCTCGTTTTGAAATTTATTCATCTACAAATCTCTTCGTTACAAAATATTATGTTTTGGAGTTTTTTATTATTTTGTGAATTTTTACCGGGTATTTATAAGTTCTTTGTCTAGATGAGTATTAATACATTCAAGATTTTCTTAAAAAAAAATTTAAAATGTAAGAAATAAGTTGTTAAAAGGATAGGAAGCAGATATCCGAGAAAGTAGTCATAAGTTACGTAATGGTTTTACAAATTACCTCTCTGAAGGTATTTGACAAACAACTAATCCAGAGTAGTTATTTGAATTGTGAATTTGGAGATCCCCCGAATTCTCGGTTCAAATCCCTCCGTGAATTTCGTAAATTCTTTTCGTACAATCCAAACGAAAGATTTTGTTCAAACAATTTCTAAATACCTCTCTAAAATGTATCTTCAGTTCAAATCTCACATTCAAAAACACTCTTAAGTTTGAAAAGGCTTTTTCTCTCCTTTCTCTCACTTCGCTCTAAACTCAAACTTTTATCATTCTACTTCCATCATTAGCGGTTTTTCACCGTGTGGTGGTACTCTGCTTATGTACAAGTTATGAGGTACTGTCGATTTAAGGTTAATTAGGGTAGCGTTTAAAATAATTTTTGTTCAGTTTTGAAAATTGGAAAAAATAGCGGCGATCGATAAACAGTTTTAGTTTTTTTTCCTTCAGTTTTATAAACCAGTTTTAATATGGGGCTATTTTTTAAAACTCCATTTTGGAGTTTTAAGTTTTCATTTTTTTTTTTTTTTTTTTTTGAGATCCACCTTTCAACTTTTGTTAAAAGCATTTTAATAATTTTCTTCCGTTCAATCTTCATCACTAACACCTATCACTCGAGAACACCAAACCACCAATATTGTTAACCACCAGACCCATTGACCACCACCGCCGCCGCCAATGACCAATACCCCTGAATACCAAACTACAAGCACTGTCAACCACCACAGACATTGACCGATGATCTGCCACCACCACTGATCAACAGACCCAAAACATCAAACATACCCACCATAGCCATTGACCGTAGCCGCCACCACCACTAGTGACCAACACCCGAGAACATCGCCAACCACCACCGCCACTGATAACCACCACCACCACCAAACACCAAACCTCTAACATCGATCACCACTATGGCACCACCACTCCTCTAAATCCAAATAACCATCATATCGACAACCATTGTCCCTGCAACAAACACCACCAAAATACTACATCCATTAATTAGCCCTAGTATATTCTATTTGCACAGGCAAATTCTAAGCTAATCAAATTCATTCACCAAATCATAGTATCAAACCCCAATCAAACCAATGAAGCTCTAATTCGTAAGTTAGTATGTTACTGCCATAATAGTTGTTGGACGGTGCCAAAGAAAATGTGTTGGTCGTGGTGGGGCACTTATGGTTGTTGAACATAAGAGCTCAAAAGAAGCTCTCAAGTATTAAAAATAAAAGAAAATAGAAGAGAGGAAAAGTTTTAAAAAAGGTGAAAATCAATTATATAAAACTGCTATTAAACAACGCATTGGTTTTGCTAAAAAAACTCTAAGAGGTTTTGCTTTTGCTTTTTCGAAAACAAAAATTAAAATGAATTTCAAACACGCCTTAGGTCTTTTCGTGTCTTCGAGCTCTTGGGAGGTGATGGTTGGCTGTTGAGATTGGGCTTAGACTTTGTTTATCCTCTATCTCTCTGTGTTTAGGTAAGGCATACGGGTTCCAGGTGGTCTGTGTTGGCGATGGTTTGGGGTACTCGTCTCTATATGGGTTGGTGTTTTGGATTCGGTCGGCATCCTCTTTTTTTATGGTGGTCTGGTTTGTGGAGGTTCGCGGTGGTTTGGCACGGGTGTGGTTTGAGTGGCTCGTGGTGGCGCTAGATCGAGTTGTTGAGTCAGGATTTCCCCTGTTACGGACACATATTCCTTATTTCCCCTTCACTCCCTAGTATGGTCCCCATCCCCTCTTTCGGTCTAGGTTCTTTTTAGGTTTGTTGGGCGTGGTTAAATGTCTCTATGTATGCCACCAGGGTGGGGTACAATAGGTGGGGCGGTGGTTTATTAGGTGGTGATGGGAGGTGAGAGTGGTTGGCAGTTGTTCTGGTGGATGTTGATGTCTTATAGTGGGTTAAATTGAGGTTGATGATGTTGCAGTAGCTGGCGGTGGTGTTAGCGCAAGGCTTAAGGGAGAATGTGTCATGACGCACGCGGTGACGCGTTGGCAAGGGGCTACTTGGGCATGTGGCTTGGTAGGATGATTGTTGTTGGTGATGTGTGGACAGTTGTCTTTTGTGTGGCATTATTTGCCGTGTGTTAAAATTGTTATAGTTTTTTTGTTTCTTTTTGTGGTACGTAGGATTGATGTATTACTTTTTTGTGTTTGTGTAAACCTCCGAGAAAGGTTGTTGTCCCTCATGTATAGTTAGTGTCTTCTTCGGATAAGGGCACAAGAAGCTCTTATACAGGTAGTCCTAGCTGGAAGCTCCTTGCTAATAAAGCCGTTGATTTTTAACCGCTTTTGGATGTTCATAGAGGCTTAGCTAGTGTCCCTCCTTATCTGGGATTACATTGTAGGGGTAGTGAAACCTGTTATTTTCTATTCATATGTATTCTATCTTGTATTGCTTGCTCACTAATGATATGGTTGGAAGGGTTTTGTTCAATGTCCAAAAAAAAGTTTGAAGAGGCAAACTTATGACTGTGAGAGTGATAAGATTGCAACCTCTAATAATACCGTCCCAAGAAATCAAAACCACCGATGTTAACCAAAAGCCCTCATCGTCTAAACCACTGCCACTGTAACCGGCAAATGAAATTGTTTGTTTATGTTTGTGTGAACTATTATATTTAGCATCTATATGGATCTAAAGTTGACCTGCATCATTGTGGGTTGAGGACTTATATCAATCTAGAATTTTTAGTTTAGCAATCATCGTTAGAGGTCTTATTCTACAAGCTCGCCCTCCAAACCCATTCAATTTAGTGGCATCTAGTTGAGAGAGAACTTGGGGTAAAGATGTGAAAGAACCCAAACAACGACGAAGGTGAGCTACCGTGAGCAGCATCGACGATGGGCGACTGGAAGCGATGGTGACGATGGCAATGAGCAAAAATGTTTTAGTTCTCATAGTTGATGGTGACTAGAGTTCTAGAGGCGATGATTTGAAATCGGGGAGAAATAGATGATCACCCTAGGTTTTGCAAACACATTTTGTTAAATAATCTTAATGTTTTGGTCAATTAAACTCCAAACTTTGTTGGATACAACAGTTGGCGGTAATAGCGAACACTTCAAGTGCAGGGGGAGGGGGAGAAAATTTTCAGAGGAAAAAGTTATGGCTACTACCCGGATTGTGGGAAGATAGTTACAACCCCTTGTATATCAACAATTAATAAACGTTAAACATTTTTACTGATATTTATTTGGTGATGCTAAAAATGTATTGTTAAAATTATATATATGAAAGCCAAAACTAAGATAATGTGTGTCCAATCATCGCTTACCTGGACACTATCATAGTTCGCCATGTGAACTTTCCTATTTTAACTTTTTGAAGCATTTTGAATTTACTTACCTTTGTAATAATGATTTGTATTCATTTTTTCTCTCTCCCTCTCTCTTATTCAATTTGATCTGCATTCCTTTTTACCTTTTGAAAGTCAATGAATTATATAGATTTTACGTTTCTCTTCTTCTATGTCAACATGTCACATTCAAAATTTTATTTATATAATTGCAATTCCACTAATTCCTAAATTTTGCCAAAAGTAATTCTCTATATATTCCTTTTAATCTTAAATCTTTTTTATTGTTTAGATAAGTCCTATATTCCGTATTACTTTTTTTCTCTAACTACCATAATTTACTTCATTTTATTTCATTACAAGTTTATATATATAGTTTACTCTTCCATTTTAGTTTCAATCATTTATTATATATCCTAACTCTTTTCTTGGTGGTCAAGAGTAATACAAACCTCAAACACACGAGTTATTTTTGTTAGTATTATCACTATAATTGCTATTAGTTAGGAGAGACTATTTTCATAATTTCATATACTATTTTTATCTTCATTTGTTGCTAAAAGCTAACAATTATTGCTCAAGTGCATTTTTAACGAAAATTTTGGTAGGAGAATTCATATAAAAAGGTGAAAATAAAATTTTAATTATTTTTTTTGTCGATATCAATTTTGTTATTGTTATCAGGCATACAAGTACAAGATCTGTTAATAAGTACTTTAATAGTTTTTGCTCCGAGTGCAACGCACGAGATCAAAACTATTTGTCATTGAAAGTGTTAGCAGAAATGTATTCAATGCTTAGTATAACTATGCGGGGGTTGTAGCTACGGGTAAGCACGGTTCAGTTTGGTTTCGTGTGGGGGTCAAGTTGCGAACATAACCATTTTTGTGTCGAGTTGGATAATTTGAACCGAACCGAACCCAAACA
Source organism: Escallonia rubra (assembly GCA_033065855.1). Classification (NCBI taxonomy): domain Eukaryota; kingdom Viridiplantae; phylum Streptophyta; class Magnoliopsida; order Escalloniales; family Escalloniaceae; genus Escallonia; species Escallonia rubra. The sequence goes on from JAVXUO010000597.1 coordinate 80,757, forward strand.
CATTGGTTTGGACAGTTCGGTTTAATGGTACGAATTGCTCTATTTGGATCAGTTTGTGCACAATTAAAAACATTGTCCCTTCGCATACCTATTATTCAATCCAAAAGTTATTCAAAATTGAAGTTATATCTATCTAGCAGATAATCATGTTACATTCGATATCTAAGTGCTCGTGTGAACATAAGTTATTATTGTTATTCCAGATTTATTACAATAAGAATTTCAGTATGGTTTTGTCATTGACGTACAAGAAAGAATTAGTATATATACAAGAAATGTTTATCATTAGATTTTTGTATTATAAGTGCTCTCATTATTCTCTTTTCTTTTAACTTTTAAGGTATTATTTATTTGTCGTTGTTAGTGTCATGTATGTGAAACTAATCTACGAATGTCATTCAAAATAATTTAATACTCCATCTATCCCATATAATTTGATTAACTTTTTTTTGGGTCGTCCCACAAAAACTACTAATTTCTAAATAAGAAAGATACAGTATGTACTTTTACATATTTATCATTTTTACACTTTTTTATTCTATTTTTCTCTCCACATTTAAATTTCTATCAACTCATTTTCCCTATCCTGACCCACTTTTTTAGACTTTTATTTATTTATTTCTCTCTCTACATTTAACACTCCACTAACTCATTTTATCTCTGTTGACCCACTTTATTCTCTTCCTCTCTCTAATGTAAAGGGTAGAATTGGAAACACACAATATATCACTTAAATCTTTAATCTGCGTGCAAACAAAAGTTGATCAAATTTTGTGGGATGGAGGGAGTATATCATAGGTCAGTTCGGTACGATTCTGTTTTTGACCGGTTTTAGAGAAATGATACATGAGTCAAACTGAGCCAAGGTCAAATTGAAACTTTTGAAACCGAACCATTAAGATTTTTGGACAGTTCGGATGGATCAGTTTAGTTTGATCGGTTTAAGAGGATATGACCGGTTTGAACAGTTTTAGTTCAAAATGAAGAATTCTACGAACATGCTGACCTTGAATTCCTTTTTTCAGCTAACAAATTTTTTAAAATTGAAAAAGTACTAGGATTTATTCAACTCTCAATGTACAAGAGAAAGTTAGAAACACGTGAAAAAGTCAAAAGGTTTTCAAGAAAACATGCAATTGCCAAGTTGGGAATTCCTTAAAATTAGAGTTAAATACGCGGTTGACCGCTGTACTATAACGCAAATTTAACTTTAGTCACTAGACTTCGATTTGTGTCAAAGTGACCATTGGAATCGTCAATTTGTCCAATTAGGCCATTATGTTATGTTCTGTCAAGCTCAAGTCCGTTAAGTGATTTAATTTAAGGGCAAATTCGTCACTCTATATTTTTCTTTTTCTCCCTCTTCTTCTTCTTCTTTTATCTTCTTTCTCCTTTCTTATTCCACTTCTTCGACTAATGAGCATAGCCACGACTACAAACCAAGAACCACCTCTCTCTCCTCCTTGCTTGACAATCAAAGTATAGTTTCATTATCTGGGTGAAATTTCAAACAATTAATAATCAAACCCTTTCAACTTAAGCATCAAACCCATTTGGTAGAGATGTCAAAGGGCCGGGCTTGGGCCGGCCCAGCCCAAGCCCATCGGGCCTGCAAACGGGCCGGGCCGGGGCCGGGCCAAGGGAGGGTGAAAACGGGCCGGGCCGGGCCGGGCCTGGCGCAGTGAATTCTAGGCCTGGTCCAGGCCCAGGCCCTAAGCCCAATATTTAGGGCCGGGCTTGGGCCGGGCCCAGGCCCTTTTTTTTTTTTCCTCATGTTATTCAATTTTAACACATAACAATTTACATAGAAATTTATTTATACGATCCTCGTCAACTATAAAGAAGAAAGAAGTGCGGATTAAAAACAGATGAGTTGCCTTGTTATAGCTGTAGTCCCATCTGGAAGAAATATAATGGTTGTTCCGTCTAACTTTAATTTCATTTAATGGGTATAAACTTCTTTGACTCTTTCCCAAGGCCTATGCAGTGTGCACCTTTTGAAAACTCTAACCAGACCACTTATGGAAGATCATAACCACTATAGGTATTTCCTTTCTCATAGAAGAGGCTTAGTAGTTAAGTAATTTTGCAGGACTTTTGAAGAAAAGACAAGATCAAAAGAATTTAACGGCTGACTGCAATTTCCTTCCATCTCTTATCCATTCAATTTAAAGACTGACTACTGTTTAGGTAAAATGATTGCCAATATGAGGCATAAGCCTCTCTTAAATCTAACCAAACATCGCTCAAGGTCATCAAGCCTTATAGAAGAAAATAATATAAGGCAAAAAGACAAGATGCTTGATGCAGGATGCTATCCCTTCCTTTTAAAATATATATTTTTTGCTTGTAAAAATTTATTTTATATATATGAAAAAAAATTATTCTTAAAACTCTAACAATCAAAATAATAATGTATGTGGAATTTTGGAAAAGGGGTGGAAGAAAGGGGGGGAAAAGCTAGATTTTCAAAAAAAAGTGGGGCCAAAAAAGGGCCAAAACCGGGCCACCCGGGCCGGGCCAAACCCGGGCCAAATCGGGCCGGGCCGGGCCGGGCCATTTCTGCTGGATTTTTCGGCCTGGTCCAGGCCCAGGCCCCAGGCCCCCTTTTTCGGGCTTCTACTGTTCATTAACCAGGGCCGGGCCAGCCCGGGCCAAAACCGGGCCAAAACGGGCCGGCCCGTGGGCCGCCCGGCCCAAATGACACCTCTACCATTTGGATTACTTGGGAATGAAAACATTTTTTTTGGCTTGGTGTTGTGGTTTTGATGGTGGTGCTAGAAATGGTTCTTATAGTCGATATCCTCCTCCTCTAATACCCTTCCACACGGCATTGCTAAGACCCTGTACAATATCCCCGTACCCACCTCTGTAGTGCCGTCAACATTTTGGGATCTAATTGGGTCCTTGTTGAAAGTGCGGGATACCTCGATCAAATCCAGTTGTGTGTTTGTGTCAAGCTGATGAAAGTGATCTGGGAGGACTTGAAGGGGCGTTTTGATAAATGATTTTGGATCTGAAATGAGGAGAATGAGAAATGGAAATGAGCTACATGACTGTGATACTTATGTGTGTAAATGGATGAGAAGGAAATATTTTTATTTTTCTTCTCTAAAGATGGTGTTGTGGTTCTGATAGTGGTGCTAGAAGTGGGTAATGGTTGGTGGTGGCAGTGTAGTTGGGTGGGGGTAGCGGCGGCGGCGGTAGGTAGGTAGGTAGGTGGGCAATGGAGGAAGAAGAAGAGGAAAAGAAAAAATAAAATAAAAATCAGACCAATAAATTATAAAAGAAAATCAAAGTTCTACATTTTGACTATTTTGCCCTCAATTTAAGCCTCATGTGCGAGGCACATGATCACTTACGGACCTCTGGTTAATTGAACCTAACAAAATGACTTAATTGGATAAATTGGCGAGTTTAGTGGTTATTTTGACACAAATCAAAGTTCAGCGACTAAAGTTGAATTTGCGTTATAGTACAGTGACCAACCGCATATTTAACTCTTGAAATTATGCATGGCATAGCCCATGGAAATCAAATGATTCATGACAATTAGATCCTTTAGTCAGAAAGTTATTGTGTCAATAATGGTGGATAATTTCTCTTGTACAAGAGGAACTTATAAGTTTGTTGATGTTTCCATAAAGCTTATTTAGTATTCACATCTCTATAGAGTTTTAGATTGCACGATAATGAAAGTATATTACTTATATAGAGTGACTATGAACTTTCCTTGTAATTGAGCTTTACATACGATTTACTCATCTTGAATGTTGTTGGATGTAAATTCACATGCGGAGCTTGTACGAAGAATAACATATATAATTATGTTGTGATACATGCGATACATGCAAAAAAATAAAGGAACAAATTACCTGACATGAGTAAGAAAATAGAAGTAACCGTTTTAAGATGTCATTTGAGATAGATTTTTTGATGGTCAAACTTGGTTTAATTTAAATTAAATCAAGTATGTGGATGTTTGGCAAAAAAAACATTAAGAAATTTAATCCGTCTAAAAAATTGTTGTTATCCCATCCTGGCTATACACACTTGGACCTCTGTTATCTCGTCTGGCAACCCCGGTCGGTCGACTGCATCGGCCGACAGGCCCCAATCGGTCGGCTGCACACATTTGGACCACCGCACCTACGGGCCTACTTTGCGACCCATGTCGCTTACTCCTGAGAGCCGATTTCTCAACCGCCATCCATGCGCCACGCCGGCACCACATAAACTCCGTCGTGCCCATGCAATGTGCCGCTTATACAGTCGTTCCCCCTGGCATCCTATCACACTACTGCGCCCCTACGTTGGTCCATCCTTTCACCACACCATGCGCACCTTGCCTTGGTCGTGGAGCATGCTTCGACCCACTCTCCGGAGTGTATAGTATTCTGTGGGGATAAGTGGCCCCTCCAAGACACTATCTTCATCAGGGAGTTCTAAGTGCCCTGGTATGAAGACTCCCCTTCCACCAGGTAGGTGGCTCCTCCGGAATGCTATCTCGGCCCGTCAGGTAGGCGACTCATATGGGACACTACCTTGGTGCACTCTGAGTGCTCCGGCACAAGGACTCACCCATGGGGATAGGCGGCTCCTTCGAGACACTATCTTCACTAAGGAGCTCTAAGTGTTCCAACATGAAGACTCCCCTTCCGCCAGGTAGACGGCTCCTCGGGATGCTACCTCAGCTTGTCGGGTAAGCAACTCCTCTTCAGTGCTCCGACACAAGGACTCACCCACGGGCATAGGCGATTCCTCTGAGACATTATCTCTGCCAAGGAGTTCTAAGTGCTCCGGCATGAAGAGTCCCCTTCCGCTAAGAAGACAGCTCCTCCGGGATGCTACCTTGGCCCGTCGGGTAGACGACTCCTCTGGGACACTACATTGGCGCGCTCTGAGTGCTCCGGCATAAGAACTCATCCGCGGGATAGACGACTCCTCCGGGACATTATCTCTGCCAGGGTGTCTACATGACTAGCCTACGTGCTCTGGCACTAGGGGCTTTCATCGGCACCCCTATGGACTATGACCCCCGGGTCACTCCGAGACGGGAGCATGTCTTCAGAGGGATCACGCCTAGTCTGCCTGACAGTTGGGCATCGGGTCTTCCCCATCGCTGCCAGGTCCTCGGCGTCTCTCAACACCCATGGGACTCTGCAAGGGCTTTGGACTGTTGGCTAGATTAAGGGGGCTCTCTGGCCACACCGACGCTGTGTGGGCTAGTCTTTTCAGATAGACAGAGTGAAGATGTGCGGGACAAACCGAGTGAATATGCGATCCGACAGTCCATGGAGCACATGCACCTGTGGATCCCTCGGTGACGTGTCACCCTTAAGGAGCGCCACGTGTCGATTGATGACAATATCATCTCAACATCTATAAAATAAGGGCCTTGAGAATTCATTTGGAGGACTTCACATTTTTTAGAATTCATTCTCACATTCACTTTCTCACTCTAGAATTTTCTCACTCTAGAATTCTAGAGAGAGAAACATACATGACCTTGACTCTAGACCTAAGCATCGCAGTGTGACTGTCATCGTGTATTCACCCTGCACCATTGCCGTCGCAGCCCTGACATCCTCAGGCTCTATCTGAGAAGCCCTTGGACTATGTCCTTGCTCCATCCTTATTGTGTCCCACATCAGCATACGTGACATCTGACTCGAACTGCATTCCTTGTGGCACTTCCACGTCGACTGCGAACTTATTTCCTTGGCATCAAAAGTTAGAAATTAATTTAATCCATATAATCCTCGAAAAGTGTGGACTATAAAATAATCATTTTTCTCATAATCATATTTTTAACCCTCTAATTTACTATATTATCCCCATATTTATCACAAAAGGACATCTCGTACCCTTTAAATAATTATTAGGTCTGATTAGTAATCATACTATAAGCACTAATGTGAGATTGTTGGTGTTTTTAATTAGAAGTGATAAATAACAACTTTTCTAGGGGGCTGAAAATAGCTTCTTATATAACTTAGTTTTGCATTATAGTTATTAACAAATGAAAGTTATTATAACATTACTTCACTGTGGATATTAGAAATTTATTTATTCAGTGTCCTTTGGTCATTCTGCTATAGCAGAACTGATTTAAACACTTTTTATTCAAACACTTTTTGAAACTTTAAGCTTGTTTACAACTACTTTTGCCAAACAATAAACAGATTACGCTTAAAGTAGATTAAAATCCGATTTTGGGAACTGACTAAGATTTAAGCCGAAATCTGCTTTTTAGAATCAATCCTGAACCAAACTTGGCATACGGGATAGTAATAGAACTTAAGTTTTTAGATCACTTGAATGTAAAACAATCAAAGCAACTCAAGCTCGACTTGTTTGCTTTCTCGCTTAGAAACTTGTTCAAGATCGGCTCATACGACAAATAAATCGTGCTTGAACACATGTAAAAGCCCTTTAGCTTATTGAGCTGGGATACATAATCAAATATTCGTATAGAAATTTCGGGTTCGGGTGGAGTGATAAACAAAGTAAACTTGATCACAATTTAAAGCTTGATATGTAAAATAAGCCGAGAACCCAAATTGTGGCTCGGCGCGCTCATTTAGAGGCCCAAGGGTCACACATCATTGACTTACGATAGTACACTAGAAATGAAGTCATACCAAACCATTTTTAAGATTTTGTTGATATTGCACCTTTAATGAACGAGAAAACTACACCAATGATCATTGAATTGTAGGCAAATTCTCTTTGCCTGCTGAATTTAGATTTGTGGCATTTTTGTCACTATACTCGTTGATTTGTTCAATCAACTCATTCTGTTAGCTGGTGTTAGCAATATGTCCGTTGAGTGATCTCACGACTTGCATGTGGGCTCAACTTGAGGGTATTTTCGTAACTCTACAAATAATATTCCTTTTCTTTTCTTTTTTTATTTGTCTTCCTTTATTTTCAACGACTACCACTAACCACCCTATACTCACATCTCACTACCACAACCCCCATACCCTCATATGTTACCACCAACCACCTCACCCAAATCTTGCCGACCACTATCACCATCACCATGCCTTGCCACCTCACCCAAGTAGGGATGGTAATAAGACCCACAACCGGTGGATCCCCGCCCCACCCCGTTCCTATAGGAGCGGGTTTTTTTTTACTTTGACCAGGCCACGAGGCGGGTATGGTTTTTTTTTAAATCCACAACGGGTTAGGGGCGGGTATGGTATTTAGTTCAAACCGCCCCAGTATATATACCCTATTAATCCTTTAATCACAGCCGTCCATCCTACACATATATATGACATGTCCTATTGTCCTTATTCCTCCCCATTCCCCAACTCTAATTTCCATCTCACTATCTGCCGATATCAAGATTCAAGCCGCGCCGTCAACCCCTAATTTTCATCTGCCGATTCAAGGCGCGCCACTCTGCCGACAACAAGCCGTACCAAGTCGCCAAAAATCCATGGTAAAATATCAGGTTTGCCAAGTGCCAGAAAGGATCGGGGCGAGACAGAGCGGGTTTGGACGGGTTTCGAGGGCATAACGGCAGAGCGGGGACGGGTTTTCTAAAACATTTTAGGGTTAGATATGGATTTGTAATTATATAACCCGGTCCGGGGCTGGTGTGGGGCGGGGTGGGATTTCAAGGGTAGCGGGGCGACTGCGGATCTTATAAGATCCACGTCCGATCCGCCCCATTGCCATCCCTACACCCAAGCCTTACCACCCACCACCAACCTTATGACCAAGCAGTTGCCCTTCCAAACCTCGCAACCCATGACCACCACGACCATGTTGCAATCACACCCAAGCCTCAACACCCATCGTCACCGCGACCATGCAGCTGCCCCATAAAAGCCTTGCCCTTTTATGCATCAACCTCTGTCTTGATGTAGCCAACCAGATTGTCACCGCAGCTTCTGAAGAGTATGAGCACGGTCTCGAATATGAAGGATATAGCCTTTCACTCTTGCCTCCACAAATGGCTCTAGGTCTCTCTACCCATCTCTCTCACCGCCTACCACCACCACAGCTAAGTTGCTGCATAAAATCAAACTTTACAAAAAACTGCATTTTGTCTTCTTCTCAATCTTCACCCCCAACTGACAACTTTGGTTGCTGGATCTTCAGAGATCAAATGGTATGGCAAGTTTATGGGTCAAGTAAGGTGGTGATGGTACACGATGTTATAGGTTTTTTTTTTTTTTTTTGCAATTTGAGACGGCAGAGGTTGCTTCCGATGGTGGGTTATGGCAAAGGACGGATGTGGTGATTGGTTACAATGGCCATGAGGTGGGGGAAGGGCAGTCCTTGCTGGCGCTGGACTAGTGGGGGTAGATGGCTCGTGAGGGTGGATTGGTGTGGTAAAAGAAGAAACATATTTGAGCGATAGTGACTTTTTTGCCCCTCAGTTATGCATATGTGCCAGATTAAAAGATGGCCTTGTTCTTGTTTTATTACCTATCATATTGTCACTTCTTGCCCGGTAAGAATAGGCAATCAAGTTCATCAGTGCAAACTACCAATGGCCGGAGGCTATTTATCTCATTGCCTCTAGACCTGATATTATGTTTAGTGTGTGCATCTTTGTCCAAAGAATATCATATTACTGCTGTTAAACGTATTTTTAAATATCTCTCTGGAACTATAAATTTACTTATCTAAGTTTGAGTTTGCTTTCTAAAATTTGACTTTGAAGCCACATTGGTTTGCCTGATTTTTCCTTACTTATAAACCCATACAGGAACAGACCATCCTTATAACGTCTCCCTCAAAACATACCTCTAGGTTAATGTACAAATGATATCCTGATCTCAAATTAAGCTGAGAAAATATTGTTGCATCCTGTAATTGATCAAACAGGTCATCAATGTGTGGAAGTGGATATTTGTTCCTCACAGTCACATGATTCAATTGCATGTAACTGCAAAATAGGAGCACAAAAGCAAAATCACACTTATAACTGTTGCATTTTGGCGTTAAGGCTTTAGTGGCCAATTTATTGCCAAAAAGATTCTCCTGAGAAAAACTCACTCTAATCTTTCTAATCTTTTCTTTTCTCTCACTTGCACAAAAAATTCATAACCAATGGGTTAGAAATTACACCAAACCTCTTCTTAGGTTAGAAGTTTAAGAAAAAGTAAAAATTTTTAAAATTTGCATAGTCATTTATAAAAGATGTTTCTAGACTTTGACTGTAGTTTATCTGTTATAGCATGTCACGTGTGATACCCCGAACCTAGGTTTACGAGGTTATTATTACTTGGCGACGATTGTTGTAAGTAAGATGAATTTAGACCTTCAGTTAAGATCTTGCGAGCGGTATTAATTGAATCTTTAGCCCATGACTCTGGAGAGGTTATAATTAATTAGGGTTATTATGTAAAGGTATAGATCTTAATTGATTATTTTAAAGAGAGAGAGACATAGAGCTATGGAGAAAAATGTGGGATTTTGATAAGATAGAGAGTGGTTTGGGGATAAAGAAAAGAAGGAGATTTTGGAAAAGATTAAAAGGAAGCATATTTATAAATAAGCTAGACAAAAAGAAGAAAAAAAAGAAGAAAAGGGGACAGAAAATGAATAGAAAAGAGAGAAGAAGTGAGGCAGCAGGCCCTAATCGGCAGCGCCGCTCCCAGCTCCGACGTCCCCATCTCCTCACCGGCAAGAAACTCCGGCGGTCCTTCACCGGGCGCCATTGCAATGCCTCTGAACCGCCGCGCCGCTGCCACCGCCGTATGGGACTCATCGCCGGTCTTCACCGCTGCGATGGCCTTGGACCCAACTGCTACCGATCTCGCCTTCGGCCACCGACGGCGGCGACACCAAGGGGCCACCAGGGACAACGCCAGAATAGTCACCAGCCCACCCACCCAAGGGCTGCCGTCGCTTAGCCCAATGTCAGCAGATCTGCGAAGGCAGCGCCGGCGTGCTTCGCCGTCGATGGGCATTGACCAGCCATGTCCGGCAACCACCTCATCGATTACCGCCGACAGAGAGAGAGAGGGAGAGAGTCTAGGTGGGGTGACCGGTAAGTGAATCGGCAGTGGTGGTACCGATTTAATTGACAGTTGGAGATCGCGGCAGGTGGTGCTTTAGGGGATCCCGACTTGGTGGTCGATGCGCCTGCGATGACGTCGCGCCGGTGGATGATGGCGACGATGTTGGTGATGCGCCAGTTTGTGAAAGATCACTGAGGTTGGTGCATGGCTTGTGACGGTGGGTAGCAGTGGTAGTCTTTTGGTATTGGGTGCACCGGCGACAGTTGGTGCCTAGGAGATCGCACTAGGATGGAGAGGGAGATTAGGGTGGCCGATCCTTGCGCCGGGGTTCTGCTATGAGACTGGCGATAATTGCAGTGAAACCATGGGTTTGTGGTTATGATGGTTGACGGCAGCAACACGGCGGCTTGACACGGCGGTAGAGCAGGTTTTATGTTATGTTACCTCCAGTGAGTTGGGAGGTGAAACGGTGGTCGGGAGTGCGGCTGATTAGTGGTAATTGGGGATTGGAGGTGCATCTAACCTAACGTGGAACTTGGCGGTTGTGGCGGCGGTAGCACTTAATACTATTGGTTTGATGAGTTAGGACTAAAGAAATGGGTGGCACTCTGTATAAAATTAGGAAATGGGTTGGTGGTGTGCTTGTGTGATGGTGACTACGCAGTGATGGTTTAGCAACAATGCTTGTGGTGGCTAGAATGGATTGAGGTGAACGGTGAATGTATGACTTTGGCGGGTGTGCATTAACTGGGTGTTGAGCGGCTATGTGTGTATACTAGGTGTCGTGGTTTACGTATGTGTGATTTTTAATGGTGGTGCTTAGGGTGACTGTGGTAGGTTTGTGTGCGTGCGGTGGCGGGTATTTCAGTATGTGAGCCTGGACAAGTGTGATTGTTGTTGGACGTGTATGGAGATATTGTGTGTACATGGTGCAAGTGTACCGTATGCTTGCGAAGGTGTACCCTATGCATGTATGTGTTTTTGGACAGGGAGTCGCATAGGCTATGAGAATATATAAAAGGAAATTGTTAGCGTTAGCCCTAGCGAATAACTGAGTACTATTTAGCACAAGTTACTTGGTGGTTATTAAAACGGGTGAATTAATGGATGTTCGGCAACGGCGATTAAATGCCAAGAATGAAAGGATGAACTGGGCACGATATTGGACGGGCATGTAAAGGTTGGGCAGTTGACTGCGACATTGAATTTGCTTGAAGACATGTTCAACGGGAATGTTGTGTCGTGATTGACGATGCTTTGGGATGTAGTAAAGCTGGGAACATGAAGATAAAAAGAATGGCATTGAAGGTTCTTTGAACCGGATGTTACAGCATGATCGTCGCTCCGGAGATTTTGACGTGGGGAATGTGTCAGGGACAAGTAAGTGACCCTTGATTCAACTAGTATTTTTATATGCAACGTATATGTTTATCTACTGTTAAAAATATGTTGTTTATTAGTATTGACCGTTTTAAGTACGTTTAACTGCTCTGGCTTAAATTACCAAAAAAGGTTTTAGTGTTTTATTCTCGTCAAAGAAAAACCGGACGAGCATGTAAATGATGTTTTGCCTAGAAACTAAAATGGAACTCGGATTTGAAGTAATCAGTGCAAGTGAGATGTTTTGGTACTTGAAATTTTATGAATATTGAAGAGCTTGAAAACTATCAAAATGGGCGTGAGAATGGTTTGACATCAATTGATGAGTGATTGTGTTTACGAGGAACCAAAAGGTCTTTTTGTTTATTCGATTGCTGTGCCCCATATCCACGGGGGAAAGTTGGATTTCGGGCCCTGGTCAACGGGGCTCATACGTTGATGCACAGTACTATTGCTCGTGGTTCGCCCTAGCGTCCACATGATTATTTTATCCCGGATGGAAAAGGGATTTCGGGCCCTAGTCAGGGGGGCTCGTACGCTGACCGCAGCATATCGTCTGAACTGATGTTGAGATTGAACTGGTTTTCTTGAGTTTGTGCTAATGATTATATACCTTAGTTTTGTTTCATGTACTATATTTCATTTACCGGATGATTACTTTATTATTTCAGATTCAAATGTTGCTATGATTTAAAGTGAATTATTTTCTGGCATGCCATGGTCCACCTGGTTGAATCATTGGTTACTTACTGAGCTTGTGGAAGCTCATCACTTACTTATCATTTCAGGTTGAAAGTAAGGTGATGTTGAGGAGCATAAAAAGGACAATATGGCGCGGAGCTCCGGAGACTGCATAGAATAAGTCGCTAAGTTTTTAGATTGTTGGTTTAGTTTTAGTTATTGATAAATCAGAGTTATGAGGAATTGTAGCATGAGTGTTGTATTCAAATAAAGATATGAAAATGTAATTAAGGTTTGTAGAAGTTTTAAATTCCGCTGCAGATTGTATGTTGTTTTAGCGAGTAAGGCCTAGCAGAGCCCTTGGTTGGAGTCTACTGGGTCTGCGGCCGGTCACGTGCCAAGCTCGCGGGCCTACACGTGGGTTCGGGTCGTGACATCACGCACTCGTCAAGATGGAACCAGGGGTCGCTGAGGCCAAGATAAGGGCCTGGTAGGGCGGGGTGCGGCGCCGGTGAAGGTGGTTGTGGGCATGACGGGGTGGGCGGGTGACGGGGAAGGGGGAGGCAGACGAGGTGGGGGGGGGGGGGGGAGGAACTACGGAGCAATGAAAAAGAAATTAGATAAATCTACTTAAAAAACCAACGTCTGAATAAGCTCATACAATTCTAAAGCATCACATTCACTATATAATGATTCATTTGCAGGGCCAGCCGAGGCAACTGCAAAACCCGCGCACGTGTCTATAACTCTGACCCAAGAGAACCATGCCGAAAATATGCATTCTTTCCCAGACGGCGAACAATTGGACGTCCGACTTGATGGACCATAGCTCGCCTTCTGATGTTTGTTCCACAGTTTTTCTGTAGTTAACATAAAAAAGTTTTTGCGTTGAATGTGCAATAGTGAGTGGCTAACTTTTGGACCAGTAGGCATCTTTAATGTTAGTATTATCAAAATAATACCATAAGAAGTGGTTTTATGGCATTAATGTGTAGATTGTAATGTAACTAAGCGATTAAAAGAGAATTCATGAGGAAATCCATGCGTGAGTGGGAGGAGTGTGCCTGGGCTCTTGATTTTTGGTTAACACCTAGAGAGTTAAAAGATCATGGGGTTTCCTAGTCTTGAGGCGAGTTCTATTACTAGACCTCCATTTTTTGACCGGTCTTCGTATAGTACATGGAAAATTAAGTTTACACATCTGAGCGACGTTTCGATTTGTCAATATTTGAGTTTGTTTTAGAAATATTGAGTGAATTCAAATTGTCTTTTTTCTCATGGGGAGGGTGGTGTGGCCGCATTTGGGGTGTATTGGTTGGTTTCCTGATAGTAGTAAGACAAATGCATACATAGCCAATTTGGACTCTGAATTGCTTTCAGAGTAGAAGTTGTCTTGTATTGGTTTTTGTTAGGCTTTGTGTATGTCTAAGTAATTATTCATGTCTTCTCAAGTTTTTACATTCCAAACATCATCTGCCATTTGAAGTATATATCCTGAACTTCACATCATTTCCTTCCACTTCCATTTCTTATCAACAAAACAAGTGCCTAAACTAGCAGTAACTCCGTTTACACATTCAGCATCACTCCTATCAGATCTGAGCAAGCAGAAACATGCCACACTGGCAACAAAAGAAAAGAGTTAATACATAACACCGAAGCTAGATCAGTAAAAGAAAATACAAAAGACCCAGTAGTGACCAGAAGAATGCATGTGAAGCCACGTGGAGTCTGGAGATCCTCTGAAAATGTCCAAAAGATTGACTAGTCTATTGAAAACAAAGAAAATGGGTTCGGAGATAAGTTGTAGGACATGAAGGTGTTAGCCACCTATCAATATACAACACTGCAAATCTAGCGAAACAAGAAAACCTCATCTCAAACTCGTCTACCGACTCCCAATCTGTTGCCTCACGTTACCGAACTCCCTTAACATCTGTTTACGATAACTCGTTAGGAATACCAGTTGAAACAATTCCCTAACTCCGACATTCTGGTACAAATATTATTGGGTTTCTCCGAGATAGAGCTATGTTTTGTTTAGATACTCGAAAACCCGAATTCCCTTGGCTTGTTGGAGGTTCTAACATCTTATAAAACCATTTATAAGCTTAATAGTTGCAAATAGGTTAAGTGTCATCTCGTTTTATTTGTTTTGGGGGCATTATCATGTTCAATTAAGTTGGTCGTCTAAAAAATATCGAAAGATTATGTCTAAGAGCCAGAGCTAACAAAGCCTCAAAGCTTTTGGTCGCTTAGTCAAAACATAATTTATAACTAAGAGCCAGAGCCAACAACGCCCTCAAGCTCAAGTTCTCAGCTGCTATCTCATTTTGGAAAGGTTCGTCAAAATCACCAATGTCTACGGACCTTGTGCTCCGATCTTCCCTTAATTGCTCCATAAATCTAAAAGAGCTCATATCTTGAATTTGGTTGCTATGAGGTACCAGGAAACCAAGACTTCAGGGACGGGCTTTTGCTTTGGGACAAGAGGAGGAAAGAAATTTGCCCTAAGTGATTGAAGGTACACTTTTTATTTTTCAGCATTTGGCATGAGATTGTGGATCTAAACCAAGCAGGTTGGTGAATATAATTTCTGCTATCAGAGCACATCAATTGCTTCGTCGGGATTGTCAGGGCTATATTGCTCATGTAACTGATACCCCCCCCCCCCCCGCGAGGAGGATTCATTTTGGCTCTCCCGATCACCTCATATTCAGGTTAAGCATGTAAAAATTGTCATCTTCCAGATCAATATCGTCATGCTTAACAATTGATAAGAAATGTTCATTTGTTTTCGGTAACATAGACAAACAATTCTACTTAATTTTTACATTCCTGCACAATCATGTATCATTCTTAGATGCATGAAGATAGTGTGAACGATCTCTGCAGCGAGCGGAAATCAAAACCCAATTAACGAAACATGCAGTCTTTTTAAATTCAGAAGTAACATTGACTAAATAACGAGGTTGTTGGACAGCATCTAACACCAATGCTTGTGTTTTCTCCGTCCACATTATAAGGTACAATTAAACCTATAGTTAATTAAGACCATTCTCAGCACAATTCAGCTCTACTTGCACCCCCTTTAACAGTTCTTTTTTCTTACGCTAATATTCTGGTGTTCCCTTTCAATATCGGGTATCATATGCATTTTTTTTGGTGTTAGTATTAACTGGGTTCGCTCAAACTGATAATTCGGGTCCATTATTCTGATTTTGGTGCAGCGGTACCCCGTTACCTCCGGCAATTAGGTTCGCCAAGTTCTGAAATCCTCTCCTTTTCCCCTTCCTTTTCCCCTTTAAAATGGTGTTAGTGAGGAGACCAAGAAACATGGTATAACAGTGAGGGGGTTTTACTAACTCTAGCTAACAAAATAGGTGTTTAGTGACCAGAATGATATAAATCTAAGTTCAATGGGTAAAGTAATATTTAGCCTATAATATATGATTCAATGACCATTGGTGTAGTTTTCTTTTATCAGAAATCGAGATATGGCTTCTCTTATATAGGTGGGGTAGGAGTTAATAGATATGATCATAAGCAAGATTAATACGATACATATGCCACCCAACTATTTAAATCATATCTTATTTTGAAAAAAAAAACAACTATAAATTGAAAAATCTAGTACATGCATATCTATATTATATATATTTGGATTCAATGATGTGTTATTGGTCTTCCGAACTCTTAACCGTATCTTCTAAAAATTTTGATTTTCTTAAAACTGCAATCAGTCTTCTTCTCAATCTTCACCCACAACTGACAAATGTGGTTGCTGGATCTTCAGAGATCAAATGGTATGGCAAGTTTCTGGGTCAAGTAAGGTGGTGACGGTACACGATGTTATAGTTTTTTTTTTTTTTTTTTTTTGCGATTTGAGACGACAGAGGTTGCTTCCGGTGATGGGTTATGGCAAAGGACGGATGTGGTGATTGGTTGCAATGGTCGTGAGGTGGGGGAAGGGCGGTCCTTGCTGGCGCTGGACCAGTGGGAGTAGATGGCTCGTGAGGGTGGATTGGTGTGGTAAAAGAAGAAACATATTTGAGCGATAGTGACTTTTTTGCCCCTCAGTTAAGGGTAAGGGGGTTTTACTAACTCTAGCTAACAAAATAGGTGTCTAGTGACCAGAATGATATAAATCTAAGTTCAATGGGTAAAGTAATATTTAGGTTTCTTTTATCAGAAATCGAGATATGGCTTCTCTTATATAGGTGGGGTAAGAGTTAATAGATATGATCATAAGCAAGATTAATACGATACATATGCCACCCAACTATTTAAATCATATCTTATTTTGAAAAAAACAACAACTATAAATTGAAAAATCTAGTACATGCATATCTATATTATATATATTTGGATTCAATGATGTGTTATTGGTCTTCCAAACTCTTAACCAAATCTTCTGAAAATTTTGATTTTCTTAACCTTATTTAGGGGGGTTTCTAATAGTTTAAGGACTTTTTTAAAAGAGAAAGCATTCAATCTTATAGATAAAGTTTAAAAAAAAATATCCAATCAATGGAAGATGGTAATTTTTCTTAACCCGTAAAATTGGACCGTATTTGAGTATTATTATTTACTAGTATCTATCGCTGCCATAGTAACGAATATATCTTTTTTGACAACTTGAATTAAAACAATTTGGATCTAATAATATATCTCATCTAATATCTCACGTATATAAAATCTCCGAATATTCCCGGATGACGCTGTGAAGCAATGGAGGTCGTAAGGTGACGCTAAATATATATATAGAAAGAAAGCGCGTGAGATAAAAAGGGCAAGGGCAAAGGCAAAGGCAAAAACCGAGTGAATCACTACACGAATTACACATCGAAACTTCCTCCGATTCTGTTAAGCTTTAATCGCCACAGGTTAGTATCTGCTGTACAAAACTCTCACACCCTCTTTTATCTGTCTACACACTGACACACACGAGATTTTATGTGTATTTTTTACGGCTTCGTAGCTTGGAGTTGTTGAGATATATGGATTATTAAGACCCACTAGGTGATAGTTTTTGACTAAATGGGTCTTGATCCTTGTTGAAGATGGTCAACTTTCTGGTTCTGGGTTCTTGATTCTTGAACCGATGATTGAAAGTTTTGGTAATTTCGATTCCTTTTGCGGTCAGCTTTAATTTGTAATTGTTCTTTCATTTCCTTCTCTTGTGGGTATCTAATTCATCTGCGGATGTGTTATTACTTATATAAGTGTTGAACTGGTATAGTGCTAAACAGTTTGGTCAATTGATACTTTTTTCCTCCCAAAAATGTGCGCGTGCGTGTGTGTGATTTTTGCATTCATAATTTCACTTTGTTTTGGACAAAATATCTGATGGGCTGTTATGATATGACCTTTATGTTTAGTAGTTTAGTGTATTACGGCGCCTTATTCCCACATTTAGCTCTTATGAACACTTTTTGATTGCTGAAAAATTGTGGGTAAAGGAAAGAAATTGAAGTTTGAGTTTGGGTTTGGGTTCTTCCTTATTTGGGATTTTAGAATGTGGAAAATTTTAGCTCGCATAATCTAATTTTCTATCATCCTTTTTCTGGTTTTCGTGGCAGTGAAGAGGAGGAGAGGGGCGTCTATAATTTATATGATACAGCTGCAGAGTGGGAGATTTAAGTGGTTCTCTGATTCTGCTGTTCCATGTTCTGTTTAATTCCTGCTTGGCGGTGGACTTAGATGGCCGTTCCCTTGTTGGGATTACATCGCAAAAGCCAAACCAACAAGATAGCACTGTTAATGGAGCGAGTGGAAAACCATAACGCCAGTGAGCACGTCATTGACATAACTAGTAACAGCGATGCTTCGTCATCTAGCTCAACCCAAGACAGGCCATATAATGGCTTGGAACCGCGGCAAAACGAAGACCAGCCTTCTACTAGCGTGAGGACCCCTGTTTTTCAACCTTCGTTTTCTGCTTCCAATGGATCAAACACAAGGAACACGTCTTTTGTTAGGAGAGGGAATGGACATGGCCGCCGCAGGAGTCCATTAAATTCTGGTTTATGGATATCTATTGAGCTAGTTCTAACAGTGAGTCAAATTATCGCATCCGTAGTTGTTTTGTCTTTATCGAGGCATGAGCATCCACGTGCGCCATTGCTCGCATGGATTGTGGGTTATGCATCAGGGTGTGTTGCAACACTTCCTCTTCTTTACTGGCGTTATCGTAACCGCAACCAGGGTCAAGATCAGGATTCGTCTCAAGCTCGTCAGGGTTCTCCCCAGAGCAACCTTTCTGGTGGATCTACTACAAGGACACTAGAAGGAGAAGATCGGCGGACCAGTGCTTCAGCCTCCAGAGATGGTCAAAGTGTGGGATTACTAAGTTCAAGGTAAGGTTCTTTCAAGTTGTTCCTTGTTCTATTATTAAATCCAATGGCTAGTGATGTCTCAGTATCTCATGTTTAGCTTAGCAAGTCTGATGTCATACTCAGTTATTGAATCCTTTTTTTTTATTCACAAAAGCAGGAAAACATAATATTTGAAGGAAAGAACTGAACCCTCTAACCATATTGACCAAAAAACCACCTAGTCTGCAGGAGCAAGTGCAAATGTAATCTACAAAATCTATAAAGGCCACTTTCGAGTTTGTGAATTCCTCCCTCAACCAGAAATAAGAAGACAAAAAGGAAGGGTGAAGCTCCATCCCTTGACACAGCCATCTACTTCTTTCCTGCCAAATAGACCCCCTGATACACAAAGGAGCTATCCCCACAACTAATCTGACGCTGATCTCAGCGTCTGTCACGGAATACCAACCATAAGCCCCTGGCCACCTGCAATGAAGGAGAAAATGGTCTACCAATGTTCATGAACATTTAAGGATGTGTTTCAATTCTGTTTTAGTTTGGAACTGAAACTTTTATATGCCACATGATTAATTAAAAAGTTGTGGTTAAAAAAAGCTTGGAAGACTTTCAAAGGATCTAGTGGAAGTATGAGAGAATGTGTCTAAAAGTTAGAAATTCAAGGGAGGAGTCACTAGAAAAGGCAGTCTGTTATAAATCGAGTTACCATTTTTGGTGAAGTAGGAGACAAGATTATCAAGTTCTTTCACAGAGGAGTGAATGTGCTAAGCGAGTTTATCATGTAAGGGACTGATGGTGGAGTAGTCTAGTGAGAATGCGATTCAGGATGTAGTATCTGGCAGCAGTTGTCTAGTCACTAATTGGATTGGTAACGGTGAGGCCAAGTTTGATTGGTTTAGAGTCACTTGTTGGGATTAGATCATCGTGTGGTTTTGGGAGAATCCCCCCAGTGATGAGGATATAGCACTAGATCTGGATCAGTGTTATCGAAAGTGCGCCTAGGCGCAAGCAAAGTAACAATATTCGCGAAAAATTGGCGATATTCGCGAATCAATCGCGATATACTAGTAGAAAGTCTAAAACGCGTATCTATCGCGATAAATTATAGAACTTGCGAATAACTTACATATATCGGGAATTTAATGAATTTATCTTAATATTTAAGAACATATCGCGAGACAAAGTTCTTTTAATGGTAGTAACAAGTCACTTATCCTGTGGGATTCAGACCCACATTTGCTTTGATTGTTTGTGCAATTTGGGTCATCACACCACCACACAAGTTTTGCTCAATTCCAGCAAAAGTAATATATACTCAGTTAAGAAGCACGCTAATTATACAACACTACCTGTACAATCTTTCTCCATTTATTTACCCATCACTTAAAAGAATTGAAGTATTCTTACATTTTTGTCATTTCAATTACAGACTTTACAAATTTCATACACTTAAAACTATTGTAACCTGAATGATTAATTACCGAATTATTCCTGATATACAGTACGGACTTTGTTATTCCACCAAATTATTTCCGGTTCACTGACGAAATTCTCCGAATAATTCCCGGATTCCGTATTATTGGCCATGCCGAATATTTCCCGAATACCGAATGTATCACTATGGGTGCAAGGCACAGGGAGCGCCCGGCCCCTTCAAAGAGGTGATGCCTTGTGCGCTTAGGCGCAAGACAGGGGTGGAGGCGCAAATAAAAGCTCAAAAATCAAGCTCAAAAATCAAGTCTTTGATTTTTGTCATCGCTGGCACCCTCTCAAGCGTTCATAGTTTTTAATCGCTTCTATCATATCATAAATCAATCCAAACCAGAGAAATGAAAACTCCAAATCCCCAATTAATAGATTCTCTTGCTCCTGTTCATCGTACTAGAGCTCCATCGCGGAGTGCTGCTCCCTTTCAAGTAGATCTACTCCTTCAGTTCATCTTGTAGACAATGATGAAGTTGAGGAGGAACCCGAACTTGGAGCCTATGATTCCCTTTGAAGAAAGCATTGTTGCGTTGGCATTAATTGATGATGGTGGTGTCAAGTTCACTTGGGATTAACTACTGCTAATTAGATTTGAATTTGAAACTTTTTCTAGTGTTGGAAGTTTGTTACATTAATACTCTTTGAGATCAGTTTGGCTCTGTTACCATTTATTCAGTTTCTAAGAAGATAATGTGGGTGATATAAGGAACTGTCAGCTTGGCGGGTACAGCTTACTAGTTATCATCTCAGACTCTCAGCACTCTCTATCTGGCTTATGCATGTTAGCAATGACGTGAGTTCAGAAGCACAATAATGCATTTGCTGGAGGCAGACAGATTATAGATTTTGCAACCTGATATGTGGATGGATTGAGAATTAAATGTTGAAAACTTGATAGGAGTGACGTGCATCAGGATTCCTGTTATATATGATGAAAACGGTGGGTTTTTGGAGCAAATAGAATAATTTATATGGTAGGAGTGGCTGTTACATGCTTATAGTTCATGTCGCTAGTAGTGCTCTCTTCTGGATCAGAAGAGCTTGCAGTCCTTTGGCTGATTAAAAGGGATACTTGTATTATATAAGAGTCTCACTCTTGTTTTTTTCCAAATACCATAAGGTAAGGGCTTACATCTGCAATGCATGATATCTATTATCTAACATGGTGTAAGAAGTTATATCCTGTTAGATATTTAACTGGAAACATATTCTTCACCGATTTATGATATCTAACAGGATATAAATTATCCTATTAAATTGCTTGAGGTTTTAGAAGCGCCCAAAGGCTGGCAATTTGTAACTACAATGGAGGTAAGCTTAGTAATTTTTATCCCCTTCCAGAATTAAATACTAACGTCTTAGATACTTGTCAAAAAACAGCTTAGTTATGGGAAATGTTTTCAGTCTCATTTCTTCTGATTGGCAAAAGGAATATCCATTCAAAGTATTTGATATTTGAACTATTGAATAGCATGCAAAAGGAGTTTATCTGAGAGATTCAACGCCTTATAGAAGATTATAAACCATAGGTTCTTACTTGCATAAAGTTTTTAATCATCATCTAGAGGCAAAAATGATACACGTATGTTAAGCAAACTGGACTGTTATCATGCAACGGAAACTTCTATTTTGACTTACTGCACTTGCTGAATGGGAGCTAACTAGACAAAACGAGTTCTAATCTTTTGCTGTCTGTCTTGTGAAGATAGTTTACCTAATTGCCATCATGTTTATGCCTTTTGAATCTGTGCTCTTGAGAAGCTGCACATGTTTCATCGGTTCTTCTTTCATTGATGAGCTATATGTCAAGAAATGGGGATTTTTTTTATGTTTCCTAGTTTACGTTATAAATATGCTTGTTTCTGCTTTTCAGACTCAAAGTACTTGTGGAATACTTGAAGATGGCCCTGGATTGCTTCTTTGCTGTATGGTTTGTGGTAGGTAATGTGTGGATCTTTGGAGGGCACTCTTCTTCCTCTGATGCTCCCAACTTGTACAGGTACTTCATAGTGGCAAACTATTCTTTATTTCGTGGTTCCATTATGGGTTGCTTGATGCTGGTTTTGCTTTTGCAGGTTGTGTATCGTGTTTCTTGCTTTCAGCTGCATCGGCTATGCAATGCCATTTATTCTTTGTGCCACAATCTGCTGCTGCCTCCCTTGTATAATTTCTGTCTTGGGCTTCAGAGAGGATCTGACAGAAAATAGAGGGGCCACTCCAGAATCAATAAATTCTCTGCCAACATACAAGTTTAAGATAAAGAAAATTAAAAATGGCAGTGATTCAGGTGCAGGTGAAGGCGGTGTTATTGCTGCAGGAACCGAAAAGGAGCGTACCATATCAGGAGAAGATGCTGTAAGTCAATCCCCTCTCTTTCCAGACTTCTCTATGTATTAGCCTGTCCCACGTCAGGCATGGCTAGTGCATTTTCTTAACCAGAGAAAGCAGGTCATCAGCTTGTAAGGGAGCATTTTCTTTTAAGGATAAACCACCTTATTGCTTCTTGGTGGAAGTAAACTGTACCCTTGTGATAATGCAATTAGTTGTGTCCTTTGGCTTAGAAGTCGAAGACTAATCCCGAGGAAGAATTATAAATATTAGGGATGGTGGTCGTCGTATAAAGTACAAGGAATGAATAAGAAGGATTTGGCAAACTAGTATAGGCCAAAAAGAATGAATTTCTAAGAAAGGCAGCATTGCATGGGATTTTATATTTAGATACAAGGTTCTTACCTATTCAAATCTAGGTAGCATGGGACACTGGACACCGCAATTTCCAAAAAACCAAACTTTGGACACCACAGGACGCCCTGAAATTTTTAATACTTTTTTACTGTATGTGTATTTATATACATACATATACATATGTAAAAATATATATAAGAAAAATAATTGGAGCAGCTGAATTTCGTTCAAAATGGATGAGGAAGAAAGACAATAACATGAAATAGTCTCAAGAGTAACAAGAAAGAAGAAAAAAAGACATGGACCAAAGGCATGAAGGGTAGGTCTTATATAGCTAGATTGGTCTGTGAATGACATCGGAGATGTTGACGTATCTTCCTCTTGACGGATAAGCTTGGATGCTTTCGCTAACAAAATAGGTGGAAAAGAGAGAGAGATCAGGGAGAAAGAAGAAGGGTATCTTTGGCTGAAATCTAGCGAGATTCTCAGGCGAGAAGCTTGGTTGTCCGATTGCTTAGTCTTTTTTTCTCTTCGTTAGGCAGACAACAGCCTCATAGAAGAATACTTAGAATAACAAAAGGTTTGGGTCGATAGGGTTTGGCGTAAAAGTTCATTTCTAAAAAATTCTTAGATTTGCCAATTATTACACCCTGACCTCGAAATAAGTTTGAAATATTGTCTTTTGGCCCCATACGTGTGGACACTTCTTCAAGAGTCGTCCGACAATAAGTGTCCGACACGGTGTTCGATAATTAAAAAATAATTAAATAAAATCGGACACCGCTGAGAGGTGTCGGACACGTGTCTGGAGGTGTTCGGTAGGTGTGGGACACCATAACTCGACTCATGTGAGGTGTTGGTGCTTCCTAGATTCAAATTCATCATTTTAAAATTTTGAAAAGAGATTTATTGACTAGGCGCTCCTTGTTTCTGCTTTAATTATATATTTTCTTGGGCTGAGTGAACGTTGATTTTATGGTTCGTCATCCTCATTTTCACCTATAATAGTGTTCACTGTCCTGGGGGAGCTATATACGAGTTTATCAAACCAGCTCTCTATAAGAAACCCTTAAACAACTATAAGAAAACCTTAAAGAACTGTCAGCTTGTTAAGGAAGGCATATAGATAGAATGGTTAGATTGGGACTCCAAAATTCACTCTAATTTCTCCCGTATGGAGCACCTTCTTCACTCAGGTAACCGGTAGTGGGTTACTTCGGCTAACTTGGTTAGTGGTTAGTTAGAAGCTAAAGCCTTGGTTAGTTATAAACTAACGCCAACTCTTAAAATTCACACCATTTTGAAAAAACTCATCTTCAAGTAGCAATCTCTAGTGTCAGATGCAAGTTGAGTGGGTCACCCTACCTATAGGTTTAGACCAAATTTGGAATTTGGTTCAGTTAGAAACCTGACAACTCTTATCTTCAAGTGGCAATCTCCAGTGTTGGATGCAATTTGAGTGAGTCACCCTACTCATAGGTGTAGATCAAAGGTGGGACTTTACTATTCATCTTATCATGATGTTTACTTGCGAGGCTGAGGTGTTCTTGACTGCCCTTAGGAATGCTAAACAGGGTGAAGTGTCCCACTGAGATAGGCAAGTACCGTCCTGGCAGTATAAAGCAATGGTGGTCCACTAACTTGAACGACTTGGACCTTAGTGAGGCACACACTAATAGGTGCCCAACCTCTTGTCCGGAAACTGGGCAAACACTATTCTTTATTTTATCCACTAGTTTTTTGCATTTTCATAATCAAACGACGCCACAAAGTTTAAAACTCTTGCCTAATGTGAAGAATAATTTATTTTTCTCCTTGCGACCAACCTCGCTGTGATTTCCTTATTCCTATGTAACACCTCCCCCCCCCAACCACAAAAACCAAAAAAATAAAGAGAAAACCAGAACACACACCCCATAGAAGAGCCAAGGGGATGACTGGATGGTTAAAATGCATCTCAATTTATACATATTAGCTGGTCCCTATGAAGATTGTGTTTGCTTGATATGTCATTTGCCAGCGTCATTGATGATGATAAACTACCAGATTTGATTTAAGTCTCGGTTTGATCAGTTCATTTTTTTACCGTCTCATAGTAGAACATCATTATTCTTTTGGAAGCAGGTAAGGTGGTTTCCCTCTACTGGTCTTGACCAAATGACCAGTTTATTTCAATTTACAGGTATGCTGCATTTGCTTGGCAAAGTATGCAAACAATGATGAGCTCAGGGAGTTGCCATGTTCACACTTTTTCCATAAGGATTGCGTAGATAAGTGGCTGAAGATCAATGCTTTATGTCCCCTCTGTAAGGGGGAGGTTGGTGAGAGCATTCTGAGTTCAATTACCGAAGCAACTGCCAACCTGCAACGGAGTACATTGGTAATATAATGTCCCGTCCGAGTATTGTCCATATGGATGTCATAGTTTGTTTTGTGGATAGATGGATAGTTGCCCAAAAGATCCCTTCTTCAATTATTTTTGGTCTTTTTTAGCCTTAAATGTTGTAGCTATGTAGACTCGTAGCGAATAGCTTCGACGCACACAAATACCGTGAAAAAGCTGAATGGCAGAAAGACCCTACCGGATCTCTCAACTCGAAAGTGAAAATGACAGCGATAAATATGTGGAGTTATTTTTATATCAACGTTCTGTTTAAATTGAGTTTTATATTGTAACTTCATTGACCCCCACCCCCGCTCTATTTTCCCTGGGGACATTCTGCCAAAGGATGTTGGATTTGTCATTGTTGTTCGGTGTCTGTTTTTTATCGAGTCACAGTTTGTTGAGATTCGTGTCCACCATGTAGGGATGGCAACTTAAATCTGACCTGGCGGATATCCGCCCTGCTCCGTTAGGAGCGGGTTATTTTGACTTTGACCGGGTTACAGGGGGCGGGTATGGTAATTTTTTAAAAATTCGCAGCGGGTTAGAGTCGGGTATGATTTTTTGTTTAACCCGCACAGTATCCGACCCGTACCCGCACCGGTGTGTGTGTATATATATATATAGCTGCCATAAATGAAAAAAAACCACTAGAAGCAGCCGTTCCTTCTTAGCCCTTCTCAGTCGATTTTGCGCCGTTGCCGCTACTTCCCACCCACCGTCACTCCGTCAGTGATCGGCCTCCTCATGGCCACAAACCACTTCCACCTCGCCACCACCAAACCATCCACCCACTACCTCGACCAAACGGCGCACCAATTCCTCTACCGTCCGTCCACATGCTCCTTGCCACCAAAGAGACAAATACCACCTTTCCTTTCGCACGATGAAGTCAATGTCTCGAAATCCGTGCATCCTCCGCTTCTACCAATGAGAGTTTTCGGTGGGTAGCTCCAGGTACGCTTGGGCTGGATTTCATCCATGAACGTGCTTAGAACAGAAGGTAGCAGTAGCAAATCCCGTAGATCTGATCTCCCGATGGTGGACCAAAGCAGAGGTTTGGAACCTTCTCCTTGTCCGGTGAGACTGTCGAGCCTCTGAAGCAGAAGCCTCAAGCTAACGAATGTACCTTGTTCTTCTATGGCTCCGATGGAATTTTTCAAAGTTCTTCTTGGACCTACTCTAGAAAAAGGCTAGAAAGTTGTCCTATCAAAGAAGTTCAAAGAGTTTGACATGAATGTCCTTTTTTTTTTTGTAAACTGCATTAAACTAAAAACACAAATTACAACCTAAAGAACACAAATAAATGTTTGGCTCTGAAAACAAAATACCAAAAAATACAAACAAAAAAAAACCACAAGCAGAAGCTTGATCCTTGAACAGAAACCGGCTGACGAAAATATGGAAAAGATAAGTAGGGGTGCAACTTGGGCGGGCCCAAGGGTTAGACTATGACCAATCCAATCTCTAAAAGTCGTGTCCATGTCCAGCCCAGCCCATGTACGGGTCAAATAATAAGTGTCCACGCCAGGCCCATCAAAATTTTGGTAGACACGGGCTGGACGCGGGCTGTCCACGGGCTGTCCATGGTTACGAATTACTTTTTTTTTTTAAATAATTTCGAAACATATCATTGACCATCCAACTCTACAATTTATTCATGATAATGAAAAAAAATTACATTAAAGTCTCAAAATGAACTTAAATATAAACGTAGAAATAAATATTTGGGACAAAATGAGAGAAAAAAATACAAGAGTCTCTAATTCTATAATAAGAAATAAAGTAGAAAAAGTAAAGTCTTCAAAGATCTATAAACATGAACAAAAAGTGGGAATCGTCGCTCAACCTAGTTCAGAAAAATAAGACAAGAATATGAGCATACATTTGGCTTTGAGGCTTTGTCGAAATGGGGGTTGAGAGTTCAGAAAGTAAAAAAAAGAAATTATATTCTATTAGGTTAAGAGTTTGACGGTCGAGATTGCATAGACTTATGTGATCCACAGTTTTTAATGACTAAAGGAAACAATATATATATATATATAGGGGATAGCGAATATACTGCTAGCCTTAGGTAACTTGCCTAAGGCTAGAGCGTAAAACTACGTAGTTTTATGCTAGTATTTCGTGTCTATTGTTAATTCTCCGTCAATTTCTCTCTCTTTCTCTCTCTCTCTCTCTCTCTCTCTCGTCAGATCAGCCGCTCGCCGGTGCAATCTCTCTCCTCCCATAGCCGGGATCTTCCACCCCGGCAAGACCACCATTGCCGCCCCTTTTTCCTCCTCCCGCAACACAAATTAGCCTTAAACAGCCGCCAGCCACATCGTGGATCACCCGCACAGTCCCCCGCCGAACAAAATCTTCATCGCCAGCTGTTTCGCCTTCCACCGCAACAGTGAATCAGCAGCCCACAGTCGCCAGCCACGCCGTCAATCAGCCACACAGTCCCCCGCCGAACGGAATCTTCATCGCCGGCCGTTTCTCTCTCTCATCGCTGGCCAATCGGATTTCGTCGGTGACCTTCCAAACTGCCTACTCGTCCACTGCACCTCGCCAATCGCCGGCGACCTTCCAGCCAGCTACCCACCACCCACCGCCTTTCTCTCCTCCACCATTCCCAATTGCCCATCTCGCTGACCCAGACTGCCACTGCTCTCTCACCCCACTGCATCACACAATTAGTCACCACCAGCTTGCCCGTTTGTCGCCCTTCTTCGCCGGCTAGCCTCCTTCGCCGGTTACACAACACCCTATAACATCATCACAATCCACCTCTACAGTTCACTTTCTCTTCACTGTCACCGCTCTTTCCCCCGCCAAATCAAAGAACCTACTGCCTCTTTAATCTCAAAACAATAAATCAGAACATTGTGCAATTACATGGCTGACACGGGAAGGCCACATATGGGTTCACACAATTTTCAGTTGATTGAGCAAATTGATGTCAATGAGTGTTTGACTGATCATGATATCCTTGATACCCATGTACATGATGAACTCGAGACTGTTGATTGTGATGTTTGGGGTTTATCACATTGCGATGATGAGGTTGAGACGCGTATAGAGAACGAGACAAATGGAAGTTTTGAGGATTTTAAGAGTGAACACATAGCTGGAAAAACATTTGATACACAAGAAGTAGCATACGAGTTCTACAATCAGTATGCCCTCTTAAATGGCTTTGGTACTCGTAAACACAATGCACATAAGATTATGGCCACTGGTGCAATATTTAGGAGGCAATTTGTGTGCAATAAGCAGGGCTTCAAGAAACTAGATGATAAGAGACTGAATGGGAATGAAAAAAGGCGTAGGGACTTGAGAACCGGTTGTGAGGCGATGATGCAGGTTACTTTGTCGAAGAAGCTTGAAATGTGGGTTGTTGACAAGTTTCAAGATGTGCACAATCATCCTCTCACCAGTACTCCATCAAAAGTAATCAAGCATCGCTCTCATATTAAGTATCATCGTACAAATGTATGTAAGTCTCTTGTGGCTGACCTTAACAATGAGGGCTTGAGACCTTCTCAGATTACTAGAGTTTTGAATGTGATGAAGCCCAGTGAAGAAGCTGAGGTAACTCCAAGACAATGTTCTAGTATTATACGTGTTGAAAGAAAAAATAATGTAGGGAAAGAATGTTATGGGATTATTAAGCATTTTCAAGAGAAGTCCACGTTGGATGATAGCTATTACTTTGCTGCGGATTTAGCTAGAGATGGTTCTCTCAGAAGTGTTTTTTGGGCTGACGGAAGGTCAAGGGCATCATATGCACAATTTGGTGATGTTGTTGTATTTGATGTGACTTACATGACGAACAAATTTAGGATGCCATTTGCGCCATTTGTTGGAGTAAATCACCATCGACAGTCTATACTGTTTGGAGCTGCATTGTTAGAGGATGAGACCGAGGCAACATTTGTGTGGTTGTTTGAGCATTTTTTGCGTTGCATGTTTGACAGGCCACCGACTGCAATCATCACTGACCAAGATGGAGCTATGAGAAATGCAATTGCAAAAGTGTTTCCAAATACTCGGCATCGTTTTTGCGCATGGCACATCAAGAAGCACACTATGGAGCATCTACAAGCCCTACGATCTCGTTATGATGACTTTCATGAAGCCTATACCAACTGGACCAAAAATCAGACTATTGAAGATTTTGAGGCTGGGTGGGTTGATTTGAATGAGAAGTATGACGTAAAAGGAATTTTTTGGATCCAAAACATGTACAACTTACGTGCACATTGGGCAAAGTTATTTCTCAACGATACTTTTTTTGCTGGCATGACGACGAGTGGACAAAGTGAAAGCATACATTTATTTTTTGACGGGTATGTAAATTCTAATACCATGTTGAATGAGTTTGTGGTGAAATATGACAAAGCAGTTTATAATCGAAGGCATGCTGAGGAAGACGAGGACTTTAAGACCATGACTTCAAAAGCAGTCTTATCCTCTAATCATCCGATAGAACGAAAAGCTGGAGATTGGTATACTCGTAGTTTGTTTGAGATATTTAAGAAAGAATGGAATGCTAGTGTTAGTTGTTCGCACATAACATGGAGTAAGGAACCCAATGTTACAAAATACAAGGTGGGTTTGATAACTGTTGATAAGGAAAAATGGCGAACAGTTTACTATTGTTCGTCAGAAGATGTTAGAGCTAGTTGTTCATGTGCTAAGTTTGAGACTGCGGGAATTTTATGCAAGCACGTCCTTTATATTTTTAAGAAGAAGAAAATAATTGATCTTCCTGAGTATTATATTCTGCCTAGATGGACAATCAATACTCGGTACAAGGTGGGAGATGTTGGTGATAGAATAGACGAGACTAGTAGATACTCAACTGAAAAGGGAGTCAGCCTTTTGACTTTGTGGTCGGTTCGAGCAAAGTTTGCAAAGGCAATTGAAAATGCAAGATATTCTTCTTCAGAAATATGTGAAGTTGATTCATGGCTAACTAGCTTTTTGGAAAAGTAAGCTATAAGAAAGAACGAGGAGGATCTTATTGGTGGCAAAATTGTTAGTCAAATTGGTTCAAGTACATGTATTTCTCAAGTTGAAAGTATGAATCAGATATCTATACGTGACCCAACTGCCCCTGTTAAGACTAAAGGACGTCCAAAGGTTGCTACTAGATTGAAGTCTTCTATTGAATTGGCAAAAGACGAAAAGAAACAAAGAACTTGTGCATATTGTCACGAGAAAGGCCATTATCGGACTGGTTGTGCTAAGCGAAAGGTATGTTTTGAAATCAAAGTTACCTACTGGTTGCATATTTTTTTTCCAATGTAATATCATATTGCGTAATTAATTTGAGCTATATATTCTAACTTATAACTTGCGCATTATTTAAGAGGGATGAAGGAGAAGGCATTTTTATTCAATAGTTACAAATTTGTGTAAGATTTGACCGACTTTTTGTAGGCTTCTTTGTCTTTTTTTAATGGTTTCTTGTTTATTGAATTTTTAGGTATAACTATAGTCATGGTTTGTTGTTCCATTGTACCTTGGCTTTTTGTTGACATAATTGATTATTCTTATTTGTATGTAGGTTCACTGCTAGAACGGAGTTTGGATTATATAACAAGCAGACATTACAGACGTGCGGAGGCTGGTACTAAGGATATATGTTAAGTGACCGATTTTAGTTTTGAAATTTTCATTCTATATGGTAGATTTTTGGGATCTTTAAACATAAGTTTTGTTTTAGTGAACAACTCTGTATTTGAATTATTTTTGAGTTATGTCTTTGATTGGCAGATGTATGTGCCGTTCTGCTTCATCAATCAAAAACTCAAAAAACCTCCATAGTTTAACAAAAAAAAAATTGAATAGTTCTTTGTACTTCAGTTGCCAAGTCTGCATATCGTACTGTTGCTGATGATAGATTCTCTACAACTTATATTATCATATTTCATGTTGGGACCATCCGCCCTGGCCACTTTGCCGGTCTCAGGTGCCTTTTTGCCAAATGCCAAAAGATAAAGCGCCACAATATGTAAGATAACTGAACATAGGGATGGGGAAAACATAATGTAATTGATGACATTGTCAATCTTCCAAAGTGTTATGAGTGCTCTGAGAAACTATAACAGGAGGTTGAACCCAAATTTTTAGACAATTGAACTCCAGAACTAATATTGGCTTGGATCACATTACAAATATGCTAAGGTTTCTTTTGTTGTCTCCAAGATTGTTCGTTGTCTTCCACTAGTGCAGATGGCCCAGACACTTTAGCAGGTGACAACAGTCTTACCCTACACGAAGAATATCAATAAGAACATACTCATAATTGATGCTGACACTTAAAAGTCAAACTTGATCCTGAAACCTATGGTGCCAAAGAGAGTTTTATGGCACCAAAACTGGCCACTTTGATTACATTTTGAGTTAGTAAATGATACGCTAAACAATCGATGAAATTTACCTGAAGCTTGGAAGTGACATTGGCAATTGGACCTATCCCCTGGCTATAATTCTGCTCAAGTAATGTCATTGCTAAGAGCATAATAAGAAAATATTGTCAAAAGGTCAATTAGAAGGCAAAAAGTCATATTTGGATGCCTGAGCATAAAATTAATATTACTTTGATCTGTCCAATTCAATGTATGGTCCACAGAAAATGGCATTTACATAAAAATATGTGTTTATATAATGGAAAAACATGCAACTCTGCACCCTTCATAATCCAGCCAACAGTAGCAACAAGTTACACAGATCTGCAACCGTCACGCTGATTTGTATGCAACTGAGTTAAAAGAGGTATAGATCAGAAGACAAGGACTGAATGAGAGATGAAGCTTCAACATGTCAGCCATGAGCATCGATTGTTCTTCAGGGATTCATACCAAACGAGGATGATGGTGATGAGGAAGTCTATACATATTAGGTACATATAGGTCATTCTTCGTGTCAAAACATTAGTGAACCAGATCTCAAAGTTCGATAACTGATGTACAATAGATGCGACCTTGATTCTAAGAGAGTATGAGTACAAGATATTACCAGTGGCAGCACTTACGGAGGCAGGCTTCTGAGTCTTTAATTTGAAACTGTCTACACCTCATAAACAATAGAATTGTGTGCTCAACATTAGTGGCAGAAGATGAAGCCATTAGTTGAATTAGGGTTGGCATCATAGCTGATACACATTGGAAAAACCTCAATCCTGCCTCAAGTGATGCAACCATAGTCATTTTATAGAAAAATTCATGACAGGATGTCTTTTTCTCGACGGACAATCATACCTACATACATTTTATACATATATACCAATCCAAAGATGAAATCTTAGAACCAATACATTTCCCGATAATAGCATATTGAAAAACTGGAAACTTGACTTGGAAGTCCTACATCCTGCAATAATGAAGGCAAAGAAAACATGTTTCAAAATACTCAGTATCATATTCTTCAGATGTCAAAGTAAGGAAAGAGGTAATTCAGATTCTTTGTGACTTTACTACAGGATGAAATGTAAAGTGCAGATTGTGCTATAGGCCTCCGCAGCTTACAACCTTTCGTCCATGAATGCAGGCCTCCTCACTACTCACAAGCACTCTGTTGCCAAAATGTTCTAGTTTTCTTCATTTCAAGGAAAAATTTAATAAAAAATAATGATTTTATGACTATATCTAGTCTTGGATGAATAAAGTTGAAGAGCCTAAAGATGTTGTAGCCAAAGACAAATGAATGAGCCTAAAGATGTTGTCATTTGTGTTGGGACCTTTCCTATTATTTTCTCATTTTATTGGGGAGGAGATCTAAAACAGAGAGCATCTCTGAGATGGAACTTCTGTGCTATATATGTAACAAAACCATTAAGGGAAAAGCCAAGGCTGAAGGCTCAGTATCCTAATTACTTAGATAGCCGGAAAACCAGTGCTTACAATTTTTAGAAAGAGAAAACAAGATATCCAGAACTCTCCGAATTGTTTCATTCAGAGGTACTTTTGGCATACATGGGTTAATGCCTATGACTGAAATTAAACCTCTATTCCCACTTGACAGTGGCATGGTGAGGAATTGAGAATAAATATAAGTGTTCAACAGGAAAATCCAAGCTAGGGAAGATGGAATGGTAGGGGAATAGTAACAACCAAGATGAGATGTACAAGTAAACGCACTACAAGCTGAGAACATAAATTACCTGTGACCATTCGGCGGGGGACTGTGTGGATGATCGACGGTGTGGCTGGATGTGGGCGGTGGGTAGCTGGCTGAAAGGTCGCCGGCGATTGGCGAGGTGCAGTGGACGAGTGGGCAATTTGGAAGGTCGCCGGCAAAATGCGATTGGCCAGCGATGAAAGAGAGAAATGGCTGGCGATGAAGATTTTGTTCGGCGGGGGACTGTGCGGGTGATCCACGATGTGGCTGGCGGCTGTTTAAGGCTAATTTGTGTTGCGGGAGGAGGAAAAAGGGGCGGCAATGGTGGTCTTGCCGGGGTGGAAGATCCCGGCTATGGGAGGAGAGAGATTGCACGGGCGAGCGGCTGATCTGACGAGAGAGAGAGAGAGAGAAAGAGAGAGAAATTGAAGGAGAATTAACAATAGACACGAAATACTAGCATAAAACTACGTAGTTTTACGCTCTAGCCTTAGGCAAGTTACCTAAGGCTAGCAGTATATTCGCTATCCCCATATATATATATATATATATATAAAGTAAATATATTGTAATTTATATTATATAATAGTTAGACGGACTGATTTTCCCACAGGCTGGACGGGCTTGTAGAAACCTTTGCCCATGTCTGACCCATATTTTTGGCGGGCCCAAATTTTGAGCCCACGTCCACCATGGTCACTACAAAAATAAGTCTATGCCCATATTTTTGCGGGCTGACACGAGTTGCCCGGCCCAAGTTGCACCTCTAAAGATAAGTACTACCATCGTTGGATTTACAAGATTAAGATCAAATGGTAACATGGTAGAAGAGTTGCAGAGAGGCATCAATTCCAAGGGCCGCTTGAAGTGGCAGTTTAGATTACTGCCGCTGTTTTCTTTGGATCCAAGGGAGGTGGAGCAAGTTCCCAAGGCCGGATCTGATTGATCCAAAGCTTGAAGGGAGTCGGTATTCTCCATCTCGTCTAAATCCGTCCTCTTCACGCCATAATCCCGCCATATCGGACTCACGTCAGAGAAGTGAACCCAAACCAACCAGATCGAAAGTTCGATGACCATGACGAATCTAAAAAAACCTTTTAGATCAGAGGGTAGCGAGTGGGAGGGAGTAAGATTGTGGCTGAAGGGCTCCCGATCTATGGGTGGGGGTGGAGATTGGGGCGTGGAGGAGGGTGGTGGCGAAAGGCGGCACAGATGGGTTGCCGAGAAAGAGGGACCAAAAGATGCGAAAATAAGAAACAAGAGAAGAGGGAGTAACTATGTGAAGGCCTTCCCTTTCATCCTTACAGCCATGGAAGCCGAAGGAGGAAGGGGCGACAACTGGGTCTACTGGAGAAGAAAGCTAGGTTTTCTGGAGAGAGAAGGGGCAGCTTCTTGGCTAGTTGGAATTGGACAGTTTGACATGAACATCAATCGTGATTTTGAGGACCTTTGAGATTGATTATGAAACGGCCATAATGCCAAAGGCTACTTTATGCGTTCCTTTGAGGCGCATCGCTCTTAAGTACTTTTCAAACGGTGCAATTCACCTCAATTTGAGCACACATGAAAAGTTATGCCGTTTTAATGATACAATGTATAAAAATTCAAATTTGCTTCAAATGCTACATGTGTTTCACAATTAGTCTCACATTTCTTCCATTGCTCCTAGAAGTCTTCGATGAATGTAATTGAGATACTTCTAGATCATTTTATATATCAATTCATTTTTTGAGGCAGACATTTATTCGAGAGGAAAATTGTTATAATGGTTGCTTCTACGATGCGATAGAACCGGCTAATTGACTTTAGAGGTCTTCTAAGTTAAGCTTTGAGGAAGAGGAATGTCATTGAGTCGAGTTGGCATAAAATATAATTCGATGAATCACATATGCTTTTTCTATGGTTTCCAAAATTGTTTCCTCCTTAGTGAGTCGAATATGAGTTGAGTCATGTTCGCCTTGCAATTATGCATCCGACAAAATTCTTGGGTGTTTTTTTTTTTTTTGGAGACCGAATTTGTGGCGACAACAAAAATGGATTAGTAAATTCATTGTTGGCATTGATTTTGCTTTATACCATTCTTCATGCGTAACAAAGCACATGAACAATCACATAGTGAGTAATTGATCTTTTTTAAAAGTTTCAATTCTAAACTCTTATCAATCAACAACGAAGTCATAACTATAAAATGAGTGCTTAAGAGACAGGACAAATTATGTGAAGCTAAAAGTTTATCAATTACACAGAGAGACCGAAAGGGTGAAAGAGAGAAGTTGAAGTGACGAGATAGCCTACCACTAAATCTAAACAAAACCTAAAGAAATTTAAGCCGCGGAATAACCTACTGCCAAATCCAAAACAAACCTTGAGTTAGGAGTTCGAATATTCGTTCAAAGTAACCGGAGTCAAGCCACCCCAAACAAGAACAGCAACGCATTGAACACACAGTCCTCATTGAACACGAGCTACAAGAGAAGGGGAAAAAGAGAAGAGGAAAGTCTTCATCCTCTAATTGCGCCATTCTGGTCTGTTAAATGCACCTTTCATTTTTGGTGAACTCCCCTTTCCCTAATTGCATCCTGATCATTGAAGCTTTAAGCAAAGTGATTCCCAATCTCCAACACCCACCTTCTGATTTCACCTCCAGTACATAGACACCATCGTTTTTCATGGTTTTGAAGCTTCAAATCGATTTGGGTCACCCTCAATACCCCACATTTTGATTGCCCAAGAACCTCAGTTGTGTTACAAAGCATGGTTTCTTTGGTGGGTTCTGTGCTTTTCCCTGCAAAGATGCACCACGAGTCTATACGGTCTAGAAAGTTTTGTGTTGAAGGTGCAAAGGTGTTCAATTTGACTAGCTCCGGGCGGAGGTTTGTTTGTGCTTGTGTGGCGCCTTCGCGGAATTTGATGCCCACTGATGGACTTTCCACCTCCAAATTCACTGTAAATCTCCATCTTGAGTTTATTTCATAGTTCTTTGTGGCTTATTTTTGGTGAATAACAATCTCTGTCTTACTCTTGTTCTGGATTGAAACATTTTATTTTCAGATAATTCTTGTCTCTATTTGCCATTGAAGCATCTTTTGCTTTTAGATTTTCATTCAAATTTGTATAGATATACCTGATTTTGTGTTCTAATTAGCGTTTCTGATTTATATCTGAAATTTTACTAATCTGATCAAAATTGAGACATTTCTTTTCAAGACATGCTCACGATTTTTCATAATTGTTTTTACTCTTCTCAAAAGTGTTCTGGATGGTCTTTTTGCAATCGAGTTGTATTAGCTTAGCTTAAATTCTTGGCAATTTGCTGATGGGTCTGTGTTGGGACTTAGGATTTTCGAGTTAGTGCTCGTACTAGTATTTGTTCGTATTATGACTTCTTAAGACCAACAGAATTTTGTTACCATTGTGTCCTTGTATATATATGTTATTACCAGGGTTCATCAAATGAAGAAAATTTAAGCATGCGGCGGGAGCACGAGGAGGACTCTGATGTTCTAATTGAGTGTAGAGATGTTTATAAATCATTTGGGGAGAAGCACATCTTAAGAGGTGTGAACTTCAAGGTGAACTCTGTCAATTATTGTTGCATACTTGCGTAGATTTTCTTCATTCTTCCATGCATCCCCTAATGGTATAAGATATTCACTCGGAGCTTTTTACGCAAAGATGAGGTTGCTGAAGCCTGTACAATGTACTAGTCATAAGGTCCTATGATGACGATTGGCTTTTTTCCCAAAGTACCTATCTTGCCTATTGTAGATACAATCTAGCATAAATAGACGAACTGGATGATTGCTAAGCATAGACCAAAATTCACATTGGTACTTATCAGTACATTGCTTTAATGTTTGCCTATAGCTCTCTTTACTTCATTCCTACTTCTACTATTGAGCAATATTTCCTTTTAACACTGTTGTATACAAAAGAATTGTGTCCCCTTGACCTGTCGGCATGGAGAGACAAAGACATAACTTCTAAATTTAGTTGCTTTGCATGGAATGGGTGCCTTCATATTTGATTCAAAGCTCCAAAGATTTGCAGCCTGATCTTGTTTTCTCAAGCCTTTGATTATGGCTATGTTTCACGGCTGCTAGAGGAAAGGAAGCAAAACGCCCGATTGCTTAAGGTGATTGAGAGAATTAAAACCAGCCAATTCCTGGACCTTAGTTAGCACAGAAGTCAAGACCTACGGAAAATTCTTGCCTTGTGCGGCACTAAAAGCACGGATTCAAAATCAGTCACTCCTGCGTCTGGTTCAAATTGCTTATAAATGTCCCAGTTGCCAAACTCTTTTTGCTCCGACATTAGCCATCTGAAAATCGTTCATCTCTTCCTAACCTTAAACATTTTGTACCCTAACTTTGTATGATTCTAAAGTAGAAATACATTGAGGGGACTTATGATGAACTTCTGTTCTTAATCTGGTCCTTGTCCTGTTGGACTGGAGAGATTTTAGTATGTCTTTCTGTTCTTAATCTGGTCCTTGTCCTGTTGGACTGGAGAGATTTTAGTATGTCTTTCTCTGGCAGCCACATTCAAAATGGTTATACCTGCAGCGCTGTGATGCTGGATGCACTGTTCACTGTTGTGGCATTGGTTGAACCCCATTATTTGATGAAAAATGCTGTGGTGGGCACGTGATGATGCTGGGAGATTGGCGGGTTTAAAATGGTGGGGCGGCAATGATGGTGGTTGTATGGTTACATTTCCAAGGGATTTAAGGCTTTACAGATTGTGTATGGACAAAAATATCTGAGGTTTAAAATAGCATTGTCAATTCTAAGTATATAACTCTAGTTGCGATTGACAGATGAGTAGTCCTTCACTCCTCCGTACTTAACTGACTTAGACAAACCTTGTGGATTTAAGGACTTTCTCTTTTCGATGTACAGCTGATCAATGGGTATGGAGAAATCATGTAACAACATCGTAATCATTATAGCTATTGATGTACATTCATCTATTTAGTAAGGACTTTATTGTGTGGAATGTTTTGATTGCATTATCTCAAAAATCGTATGTTTCTGTGGAGCTGATAAAAGGTTGCTATTTCTTTTCTCACATATGTGATAAAGCAAGGCAACTAAAGAAATAAGCAAGAGAGTAATTTATTCTAGACATCATCCCAAATATAAATGTACACTTGCAAATGGATGACATGGCAAATAAAAAAAATATTGTTGTAATATAATGTGAACCTATCACCTCTTGGATACAGGTTTGCTCCCTTCTGGCAATTTTTTTGTGAACAAACTTTTATATCATCACCATTATTAAAGCCTTTGTCCCAAACTAGTTCATGTTGGCTGTGTTAACATTCTGTGATACGTGTCATTTTTTGTCGCTGGTGTTAATAAAGCTCTCACTGTATATAGGAGAGAGGGGATTTAGATCCTCTGCTGTATGGATTACTACAATACGCTGCTATAGGAAGTGAGAACAACGTGGTAAAACATTATACTACACCGGCATTGCACTGAGATATTAAGCAATATATGTGCTATATATATTCAGTTCTGCTGTTGATAGTTGAAGGGATGATACTCCATCATGTCAAGTTCTACAGTAAAATGTGTTAAAAGTTGAAAATTATGGTCAAATTGGTTAACTCTTGAAGTTTGTGGTGTTTTGCTCCCCGTTTACTGCGAGAATCTCATCAAACAGTGCCTACTCTTTTTAGACTCTAGTTTCTAACTTCAGTCATATTGCCAGTGCCTGAAGACATGAATATTTAACATTTGCTGATTTCTTCCCTTGTATGTGACTTTTAAATTGCACATCTGTAGATTAGGCACGGGGAAGCTGTGGGAATAATTGGCCCTTCTGGCACTGGAAAGTCTACGATCTTAAAGATTATAGCTGGGCTTCTTGCTCCAGACAAGGTACTTGTTTCATATGTTTTCCAGAAGGGTCTTCTGTTCTTCCGGCCGTTTAAGCTGGCACTGTATTCAGCTTATCCAGGTCAAAACTTGGTTTCCTCTATGGTTAATGAGCAGGGAGAAGTTTATATACGAGGAAGACTACGACGTGGTTTGATCAGTGATGAGGAGATATCTGGCCTTCGAATTGGCTTGGTGAGTTGTCTTTAACTCGAATGCATCTTCATTTGTC
Source organism: Escallonia rubra (assembly GCA_033065855.1). Lineage (NCBI taxonomy): Eukaryota > Viridiplantae > Streptophyta > Magnoliopsida > Escalloniales > Escalloniaceae > Escallonia > Escallonia rubra. Next base: position 119,930 of record JAVXUO010000597.1, read on the forward strand.
CAGGTTATCTTCTTGTTTAGGAATCTAAGATACTTATTTTGGCTTTTCTATTCCAAATAACAGGTATTTCAGAGTGCAGCTCTTTTTGATTCTCTAACCGTTCGGGAAAATGTTGGTTTTCTTTTGTAAGCTACTCGCAAGATTCTTCATACAAACTCATGCATCTCTTACACAATTTTGTGTAAACTAAGCCAGTGATATTGCTGCAATTTTCCTCTTTTACAAATAAAGGTTGATGCATTGAAAACTTTGAGCACCTATGTTATGCACAGGTATGAGAAATCAAGCATGCCTGAGGATCAAATTGCGGAGCTTGTAACAGAAACTCTGGCTGCTGTTGGATTGAAGGTATGCTTCATGGACAATGCCTATTGGTATCTCAAACTGTGGTTACATGATTTAAGCCACATACATACTGTTTATAGGCATTGCGGTTTTAATGATCTCGTTTCACTTGGTTTCAAAAAGGAAGAAGAAAGATGTCACTCGTAGGTGTGCACTTAGTCCACTGACTTGGACTTTGTTTGAAAGGGCTTATCAGTATCACTCATGAAGGGGAAAATTTAAGCATATTCATCAGTGTTATATGCTTGTCATTCTTCTCAAAAACTAATGGATTTTTATGGATGAATTGGATCAAGTGTATGGGGAAGAATCTACGGGGTAAGTTCTGTAGTGCATGTGATTAGACAATACCTTACCAGACAAGATGAAGTCTCAACCCTGTACACGTCGAAATTTGTACACATTCACAGGAAATGGTTTAAAATGTTCATATATAGGGGACAAGCGTGGCTCTCCAAGTATTGCATGTAGGAGGTGAGGAAATTGTAGAAGTTAGTGTTTCTGCTCTATGAAAGGATAATCATACAACAGAGTAGCTGCACGTCTTCAACTTTCCTGTATTTGTAGCTGCACGTCTGCTCTGGTGTCTTATACTTTGTTTATATTAAATATTTCAGTCTTGGTTTTCGGATATTCCAATTTGACACAGCAAACCATGAAGTTTTAGTAGTTTAAATTTTTTCCCAAGGCACAACTTTCTTAGGCAAATTGGATGGGCACGTGGACAGTGTCACGTGTTGAATACATGATCGATATGAAAGGCATACATGCACATAATATTTGGCACAAGGATCAAATAATGGAGATTGGTACTAAACTTTGTTCAGTATGAAAATTGCCGCCTAGGCACGACTATTACGAATTAACACCACTTTCTTCTCTAGATACATGTATGTGTGTGTGTCTGTCTGTCTGTATACATATAATAGACACGCACATGCATATGAATGTTTATACGCAAGCATACACGTATGAATATGGTGCGTATACGTATACAAGCATATCTTCTGAAAAATTAAAATTTTGAGTTGCATAAGACATTGGGACACCTGAAAATTTTAAACACGTGGTGAAATTATTCTAGATTCACAAGTAAATTACCTGAAGGATTTTGGTGTCCAATTAAGTTAAGAACCTTCTTCCTGGTACACTGACCACCAGCAACTAACTGCGTGCACTGGACATCAGCATCCACCACACGAACCAAGAAAATTGTAAATAGGAAACTTCACATAGAGGTTTTAGTCATTTAGGACTTATATTGTTATATATGAAACTTAACTTTTGCAGGGAGTTGAGGATCGATTACCTTCTGAGTTGTCTGGAGGAATGAAGAAAAGAGTTGCATTAGCCCGATCAATAATTTTTGATACCACAAATGATGCAATAGAGCCAGAGGTATGTGTACTAGACGCTTTCACGTCTATAATGCTTTTTATGATCCCAATACCAGCAGAGTGGTCCTTCTGTCTATACAAGGATGTCTATTTTTCTACTTTTTACCCTAACTACCTGGAATGTGCTTCAGATCCTTCCCAATTGATTTGTAAATATTACTGCACAGTTAAACTTACCTATTGAGCCAAGAAGTCGGGCGCATAAAGATTTCATAAACTTCGAAGAATATAGTCATGGTGTCCTGTATTTTTAACAATCACCTTGGTTTTAAAAGAAGATAAGCAATTTATTTAAGAGGTCTTAATCTTAAATTTCTGAACAAAGATGGTGACAAACTAGGAAGGGCTTTACTCCGTAACAATGACAAGGTGACGGTATTTACAAAAACGAAACTGAGGTGATGAAGTGAAGTTACTTTGATTCTTCATGAGAGCAAACAGAACTTCATTTCATAATTAAGTCACCTCGAATGCGTTCTGATCAATCCTGTTACCTGTATTATGCGGGCCTGTACAACCCTTTACTCCCTTCACAGTAAAAAATATGGTAAATACACATATCAGTCAAAAAATTAGACTGAACAGCTGTAGTGGATGCTTGACTGCTTCAAATTCCTGAGCAAAATGCACCTCTGACTGATGTGTTACATTGAAGCATCTCTTCCCGTCTTTCTCTCTCTCTCTCCCCCCCCCCCCCCCCCAACAATTCTACTTTTAGTTATTGTTGGTTATATAATTATTTTTCCAGAAAACGCTACAGATGGTGATGAAACCACTGCTTACCTTCACATAAACCCTTGCCAATAGTCGCATTTTGCCAAATGGTATGACTGCTAGAGTGGTATTCATAACAACGAGTAAATGAGGCCGGTCAGTACTATTTGTTGTTTGTTGGAGTAGGTCAAATATGATGGCAGTGTGACCTCCAAGTGCTGATGTGATCCGATGTCCACCGATATTAGTAGAAGAAACAACCACCGCTCTGCATCTAAAGATATTGGTAACCCAAACTTTTGAATGCAGATCGCATGGAGCATAGGTCATTGTTGGACATTGGAGGGTCATCTATTAGTGCTGCTGGGTCCTCGTGACAGGGATAGGAATAAGGAAAAAGAAATATTTCGAATTTACAACTTTATTGCCCTGTTGGTGATCGCCTCTTTGGTGTAGTGCCACATATGTGCCTTTGAGTGTTACAGAGGGCCACAGTGCCTGTGAGCCCTTTATTTCAGCATCCGATCGCAATGCCTTGAGGGCCCCGATGTGGAAATGTCCCATGTGGTCAGGGAACTCCCTGGGAGAGGACAAGCTCAAGCTGGCTTTCATGGCACACTGCAAATTGGTGGAATATTTACAAATTAAGGCATTTTTGTACTTAATAAACATGCTGAATATCTAACCATAAACTAAGATGTCCACATAACTTCACCTGCGGTGTAGCTTTATGTCCAAAAGACTAAGCTCAACTTAAGGGGACACTCTTACAGTATCCTATTCTGAGATTGCCATGGACAGGGAGCCTACGGGAGGAATAGTTTAGGCCCAGTTTCCAGAGTCTTGCAAGACTGGGAGGTGGAGTCAAAGAAACCCTTGATTGAGTTATAATACTCCATGAGCCTGGGGTAAGACAGAGGACGAATAGGATGGTCAGATTATCAAATTGTACATGAATGCTTTCAGATTAGCATTTATTCCTCTTTTACGTATGTAACAAGTAAGTCTGAAAAAAGGTGCAGTAAAGATCTGAAGAAAATGCCTATATGCATCTGAATCTAGGTGGCACGGACACAAACACGGCGTCGAACTCCCACACTGACGGGGACACCGGACACCGCAATTTCCAAAAAAACCAGATTTTGGACACCGCAAGACACACCACTGAATTTTTTGAAATATTTCATTGCATACATATTGTTTTGTTAAACACACACACACACACACATATATATTAAGTACACTTATTTACACATGTAATAAGAATAAACATCAATTGGAGCAGCTGAATTTCGTTCCAAATTGATGAGAAAGAAAGACAGTAACATGAAATAGTCTCAATAGTAACAAGTAAGAAGGTCGGTGACAAGAAAGCAACTGAATGTCTCAATAGTGTACCAACATTAGAGTCTCAACAGTAACAAGAAAGCAAGTACAAAGATATGGGACCAAAGGCATGAATGAGAGGTCTTATATAGCCAGATGGGTCCGCAATAAGGTCAGAAATGTTGACTTATCTTCATCTGGACTGGTAAGCTTGGATGCTTTCGGTAACAAAAAGAAGGAAAAGAGAAAATGAGAGAGAAAGAAGAAGGGTACCTTTCGCTGGAATCCCGCGAGAAGCTCAGTTTCATCTTCTTTTTTCTTGGTTAGGAAGACAGCAGCCGCATAGGAGAAGACTTAGAAGACAAAAGGTTTGGGTCGATCTGATTAGGGTTTGGTAAAATTAAAAGTTCATTTCTAAAGAGCCCCAGATTTGTCAATTTTTACACACCGACTCCGGGTTTGAAATACTGTATTATGGTCCCATACGTGTGGACACTTTCTTCAAGAAGTGTCCGAGACGGTGTCCGGTTATTAGAACATAAATAAAAATATTCGGACACTGCTGAGAGGCGTTGGACACGTGTCCGGAGGTGTCAGTGTGGTATCGAGGTATCGATGGGTGTCGAACACCATACCTCGACCCAAATGAGGTGTTGGTGCTTCCTAGATCTGAATATATCTTAAAGTGTTTGGTGCAGTAGCAAGTAACATGTCTCTTTTGCTGAGCAGGTACTCCTGTATGATGAACCTACAGCTGGACTGGATCCAATTGCATCTACTGTAGTCGAAGATCTTATCCGCTCTGTTCATTTCAATGGTGAAGATGCAGTTGGGAAGCCGGGGAAGATTGCATCTTATGCTGTTGTCACGCACCAGCATAGTACGATTAAAAGAGCTGTTGACAGGTATTGCTAGTCCAAAACCTTCAAAATCTTGAAATCATTGTTATTTATTGTTCTGGCAAGATGTATTCTGGCCTTTCCAGGTTGTTGTTTCTCTATGAGGGAAAGATTGTGTGGCATGGAATGACGCATGAATTCACCTCGTCAACAAATCCAATTGTTCAGCAGGTAATGCTGAACTTTGGTTTCATATTTAGTGATGCTTGTTGTTAAATGAAACTAAGTTTAATTTTCTACAATATGGATTTGCAAAAGGTTGTTAAGTTTCTTTCTTTGAAGATCTATACAGGACTTTATAAGCAATTATTTTCTTCTTCTTCTTCTCTCTCTCAGTTTGCATCTGGGAGCTTGGATGGGCCAATTAAGTATTGATGGTGTATATGACGAAATACATGTTCTTGGTACCTGGACATACTGCAAAAAGGGACCGAGGAAGGCAAAGCGGCGTGCAAACTTGGGTCCTCCCATCGAACTGCAAAACCGACAAGTCAAGTGCTTGGCCTTGAAGGGCATTCCCGACTGTGCTCTTACGCTTGAGCTCTGGTTTTGTGCTCCTTGCTTCCATAGTTGGCATGGTGGAGACATTTATCATTGATTTTCTCCTCTAAGAATTTTTGTCTCGTGTAATCAGTTTTTTTTCTGTCAAGCTCCGAGTCATAATCACATGGTGTGGCCGTGTGCGTTCCCATTGTAACATGAACAGACACTCTATGAAAGTGAGTTGTAAACTTAGCATCCTTAACCGTGATTTTGACACAGAATGCTCTCAGTGTCCTAAAGTGATTTAGATCATCGATTCATCAATTCCAGCATCAAATGCAAAACAGCGCGATGACAATTAAAGCGTAGCTAGTCTTTCCAGAGAATATTTGTTCCAATTTTGTATGTCCAAAGTATGACCTTAAGCTCCTTGTTGAACTTTTTTACTTTCGAGTCCACGAGTCTTCGTGAGAGTATACATGTACACCTATTAGGCACCTTACTGAAAGCACATATCAGAACAGAATTACTGTGTTGTTATCGTTAAAGAAACATCTAAGTCTGCGTCCTTAATCAAGGGGCTGAAAACGGGGGAGGCATCTTTTCTGTATCCGAATGATAGGAGGTTTTATGGAAGCACAGTCTTCAGACACCAGCCTGCAAGTTCTATCGTCTTGTATGTCTCATCATAGTTGCAAATATGCAGTGACCTCCCCCTCTCTTTTTCTCTCTCGAAGTCAAAAGAGAAATTTGAAATGCACGTCTCCGTGCATGCATAGTGGTTAATGAGACTCTTGAACAGTGAAACCAAAAGTAGAAGGATCATTTGCACATAAAACCTTATACTTTAAGGGTTTGTGCGCATTTCACCCCGATTTTTCAATTTTGGTTCAATTTACCTCATGATTTAGAAAATTGAGCAAATTTCACCAATTAACGGGCTGAACTCCAATTTATTGGATGCCCGTCAATTGTCCAGGGAGAAAATTGTAACTTCATCATGTGTGACACGTTGGCAGCCACATCAGCATTCATATAGACGTTGAATGTCTCTTGGAGTTACCGAAAACCATCTGCTCCATTCTTTCAAATTCCTAAACCCGAATGCGAAACGACAAACTCTCGTCGCCGGCATCTCGCTAGAAAATGATCCATTGCTCCTGACTGAAGCATTACTACGGCGATCAACGGAGGTCAGCGATGGTGTTCTTCGAGTTCAGGGATCCCGCTTACAACGACGGCCAAGTATACACTTGATTACGGTATGTAATCATGGATTAAAGTTGGATTTTCATTTCTAGGGTTACGAGATCAGCGTTGTTTAACAATATATTCTGTATAGGTTTAGGATTTTTGAATGGCATGCTGTTTTGGTGGGTAACGACACGTGTGCAGTTTAATATTGGAATATTCATGTGTACGAACTATGAATAATATTGTTTAATTGTATGGCTAATTTTTTATTTTGCTGTATGGGATTAAACAATGTGTATTCATGTATATGTTTGTTTGTTTACTCTGCTGTATGGGATTAAACATTGAGTTGGTTTGCGTTGATTTACTTAGGGATTAGCACATTCCTCTGTTTTACATGTTTTTTTAAAGTATATTATTTTTTTTGTAGCTCCTACGGATCGGTTGTTAACTGTAAAAATGTACCATGGTGGATTTATGTCTACTGTTGGGAAGAAGAGATATATGAGAGGTAGGGTTACCTATATAGACAATGTTGATGAAGATAAGATTGGGTTATGTCTGTTAGATAGGATGAAGGATAGGTTGGGGTATGCATACTACGTAGGGTTTTTATTCTTAACCCCTGGAAAGAGTATGGACGATGGCTTACTGCACTTAAGTTGCGATTTGGACGTATGTACTGCATGTCAGATGTTGCCTATGGATTACAAAATCTTAGAGTTGTTCCTTGTAGATCCTACAATACCCTTTGCTTTTCCAGCACCTTTACAACCACATGAGGTCAACCACAATGAAGCTGATATGGTCAACCACAATGAAGCTGATGTGGTCAACCACAATGAAGCTGATGTGGTCAACCACAATGAGGCTGATGTGGTCCACCATAATGAGGGTGATGTGGTCCACCACAACGAGGCTGATGTGGTTGACATGTATGACCTTGACCCTGAAGATGAGGAAGATGCTAATGTAGAGCCAAGAGAAGTAGATGTTCAGGTTCACTCAGTAGCAACAGGTGGTAATGAAGACATGAGGAATGTGGAAGACATAGATGTTGAGTTTTGTGACAGTGATTATGAAATGAATGAAGACTATGTTGAGTAACTATTTGAAACTGATGTTAATGATCTTGGTAGTGGGAGTGCTACTGGGTTTGGTAATAGGGATGGTCAAAATGCAACAGTTGAGGATGAAGTTGGGGGAATTTACAGTTATATGCCCTCTGGTAGTACAATTCAAGAAAACCCATTTGAAGATGACCCTAATTTGGCTGACTTCGATGACCTGAAAAGCTTGCAAGGGCCTGATGAAGATGATTTGAGAAGGAAGCCTGATTTTCCAAAATTTTAGCCATATAAATTGAACTATAAGGATGCTAAAACAATGGCTGAAATGGACTTTGAAGTAGGTATGGTGTTTAAGGATGCTCATGAATTCAAAGAGGCTATAAAGGCACATGCTATTAAGCATGGCAAACAACATATGGTTTTTAAAAAGAGTGAATCAACTAGGGTATTGGTTCATTGTGATAAGAAAGTGGGTTGTGAATGGGAATGTTTGGCTTCACTTAAGCATGGGGAGACCAGTTTACAAATAAAGAGACTGCATTCAACACATACCTTTGGAAGAAGCCATAAAGTTAAGAATGCTTCATTTAAGTTTTTTTTTTCTTCTGAAAAATGTAAAAACATGTGGAGGAGTAACCCTGCTTGGCCAATGCAGTCATTTATTAACACAACAAAAGAGGATTTTGTGGTTGATATTTCAAGGTGGCAAGGGTATAAGGCTAGGAAGAGGGCCTTAGCTCTGATTGTAAGGGAAATGAAGGACTGATATGCAAAGTTATGAGACTATGTTGAGGTCTTAAAGAAAACCAACCCTGGTCCCACTGTGGAGATCCAAGTAGACAATACTGGAGTACATCCAGTATTTGAGAGGATATATATATATGTCTAAAGGGGATTGAAAAAGGGTTTTCTTGCACAATGTAGGTCTGTAATTGGTATGGATGGGTGCCACCTAAAAGGGCCATGTGAAGGACAGATTCTTACAGCAGTTGGCATAGATGCCAACAACAATGGTATGTTCCTAATAGCTTATGCAGTTGTTGAGGTTGAGTCAACTAGCACATGGACTTGGTTTGTGGAACTTCTTGTGAAGGATCTAGGGATTAATGACAGTGGTTACACATTCATATTTGACAAACAAAAGGGGTTAAGGAATGCACTTGAAGAAGTTGTGCCACAGGTTGAACACATGCATTGTGCAAAACACCTGTATGAAAATTGGAAGACAGCTGGGTTCAGAGGGGAAACCTTTAAACTGCATTTTTGGGGTTGTTCAAAGGCAACTGAAGTTGAACAATTTGGTAGGAGGATGGCAAGCACAAAGGAGAATTTTGAGAAAGCATGGCAATGGTTAAGTGAAAAGGCTCCAGCTCATTGGTCAAGGTCACACTTTAGGACATATCCCAAATGTGACATTCTATCAAATAATTTGTGTGAGAGCTTCAATGGGAGGATCCTAGGTGCAAGGGACAAGCCAATCATATCCTGCCTTGAGTTTATTAGGAACTTCTTTATGAAGAGGCTTACCATTTATAGGGAGAACATGAGGAAAACATTGAATGAAAGACCTTTATGTCCAAGAATTGAAGAGAATTTGAGAAGAATAAGATAGATGCTGGGGCTGGGAGTGCAACATGGTCAGGGGCAGGTATTTTTCAAGTTGAAATGACTTATGGGGCTCAAAGGACAGTGGATTTGACAAACCAGACATGCAAGTGCAGAAAATGGGATTTGACTGGCATCTCATGCAAACATGCTCTAGCGGCTATGTATTATAGAGGTCTAGATCCTGATATGTTTGTTGCTGACTGTTACAAGAAAGACACTTACATGAAAGGTTATGAGAATATGATATATCCTGTGGATAGTTATGACGTGTGGCCAAAGACCAGGAAGATTCCAATATTGCCTTCTAAACCACATGTACAACCTGGGAGGCCAAAAAAATGTAGGGTTAGGAAACCAGATGAGCCAAGGGCTCCAATATCAGATGGGACCAAGCTAAGGAGAGGTTTGACAGGTGTAATATGTAGCAAATGCAAGAAATCAGGCCATAACATGAGAACTTGTAAGGAGGTTGAAGGTGGATTTAGAGCTGGAATGGTTAATGGTGAGGGAGCAACAGTTGAGGGAGTTAATGACAATAATTGTGCTACCACAGAGACTGTGCAGCCATCTGTACCAACAAACACTCTACCATCTCAGGCAGCACAATCAAATGCAAGACCCAAGTCATGTGTAAGGCTTCACTCAAAATGATTTTTAATTACATTTCATTAAATGCAGCATTTATTTGTGTTTCCTCACAATTTCATTTATTAAATAAATGCAGCAAAGACCAAGAAAGAAACAGAGAGCCTCAAGAGGCTCAACATCTAATGTTGAGCATATAGGGAATGAAGCTCCAATGAGGACTCCTTTACTAATTCCTCCAATGCCTTCAGTACAACCCATGCATAGATGTAAGAACAGGGCTAAACGTCCAGTAAGTGCAAAACCCTATAGTTTAAGGGTTATTTAGGCAATAACTTCCAGTAAGTGCAAAACCAATTTTGAAGTAACTTGGTTGTGTTCCTGCAGTTGAAGAGGAGTTCTGCAGATGTTCATTCACTAAGTGGACTGAGAGATAATGACGTAAATTTATTAATGTAACAAGGTTCTTTTATTAAACTAAATATGATCATTTGTTTGGGACTGACTGTGGTTTGACTTATTACAGGTGGGTGCCATTTCAACTCAAGAGAGTGCATCACCATCACCTCAAGAGAATGAAACAACATCAATGAATACACATTTCATGTCTAATGGTGTCAATCCCATGCAAGCACAGTTAGATCACCAACCAGTTAGAGTGGGTGGACTTAATGTCCAAGGCCCAAGGAAACTGTGGAAAGGACAACCAGCTGTTATAGTAACTGCTCTACATAGAGCTACAAGGCAATCCAAAGTAAAGCATTAGAATATTGGACTTTACTTTTTCTAAATGTTATGTAAATCCTAATATTGATTACATTATTGGTGGATGGCTGGTTTTTGTGTGAACTTGTAATGGTGGATGATTAGTTTTGTGTGAACTTGTAATGGTGGATGGTTTTTGTATAACTGTTGTATTGGTGGATGGTTGCTTTGATGTAACTGTGAACATATGTTGTCAACAGCCAAGTGCAAATGAAATATAGTATGGACTTTGATGTAAGTGAATTTACTTATGTATTGTTTTGGAAATTGTATTGTTTTAGAAATTATATTGCCATTGTCAGTGCATAGATAAACTCAAAACAAAGAAACATTTCACTCATCAGTTGCAAATGTGTCAATACATATATGGCCACTTTTTGTGCTACCTTAAGCTAAGAACAACAACCTTTCCCCACTCATATTCTCATTTCTCTTTGTTAACAAGTAAATACAAATCAACAATAACAACATAAACATGGCCAAATATATCTGCTTCCTTCGCAGTGTAGTTTCAAGTAGGGGTGAGCATTTAAACCGTGAAAACCAGTCCAACCGTGAAAACCGAACCAACCAATCCGACTAATCCCAAACCGATCGCAAAAACAGTCGGTTCGGTTTTTTTTTTCTTTCTCCAAACCGCATATTCGGTTCGGTCGGTTTGGTTTGGGTTTTCCAAAACCGATATAAACCGAACCGACTGTATGTAATATATAATATAATTTTTTTTACCTAACCCCAGTTAATTTTACTACATGCCCTAGTTAAACTTAACCCATTAATATAAAAGGCAAGTAACCCTAAATTTCATTAACCCTACTTTTCACTCGCCGCAAGAACTGGAGATTGCTCCACAGCCTCCATTCCAGTCCTCCATTTCACGCCCAGATCTGTGATTATGCCGACTGCTCCACGCAGCGCCTCCCTCAGCCACGTCTCTCCTCTAGCCTTCGTCTCCACCTCCCACGGCTGTGCTTCCATCTCTGACGTCTCTCTTCCCACCGGCGCCTCCAATCTCCTTCGGTCTCAAGTACGAAGTTATGTCTCCCTTTCTCCTCTCTTCTTCAGTTTCTGTTTATGTTTCTCCTCTTCAATTTCTGTTTCTGTTTCTTCTCTTTTCTTTTGTTTCTTGAATCCTTTCTATTCAGTTTCTTCTCTTCACCACATGATCTCACCAAATCTCACCACATAGACCAAATACACAGAATATTGGAATAGAATATTCACTTGATGACTTCAACCGAGTCTTGTGGGTTTGATTGAAATAAAAAAATAAAATTAGTTTGAATCTTTAGCTGCCTAAGGAAATTAGCTTGCACCTATGTACTGATCATTCTTGAAAGATATGGAAATAGTTCAATATAAAGAATTGGGTTCTAGATAAAGCCTTGTTATGTACTGATCATTCTTCAATTTCTAGATAAAGCCTTGTTGTGTTTGTTTTGATGAGTGCTTTGAATCTAAGTGAAGCAATGCAGCTCTGCAAGCATAAAACTCTACTCCCTCCACGCTTATTATAATGGGTTATTTGAATATTTATATATATATTTCTTGTGAACCTGATTCATTTTCATTTTTCAGAAATATTGACTATATGCTGATTGAAGGTTGATTGGTGATTGAAGATGCAAAGTTGATCCTTAGGACCTGTTCCTTTTTAACTTAATCTGGTTGTTGATGATGTGTAATGAAGGATATTTAACTTGATTACGCAATGATCTCTTTAGAGTTATGTAATTTGATTAGAACTTTAACAGATAATGTGTGAATTAATTTGATTAGAGTTATGTAATTTGATCTATTTTTATTACAAAATTCATTATTTCTGGGACTAGAAAGGAGTCTAGCCCAAACCGTTTGATCCGCTCAAACCGAACCGTTCGATCCATTCAATCCGTTCAAACCGAACCGTTCGAACGCGGTTTGGTTTATTTTTTTTTGCAAACCGATGTTGGTCGGTTCGATTTGGTATCCAGCCTCCAAACCGAACCGACCGCACCGTGCTCACCCTACAGAGCAAGACCGGACTGGAAGTGTCATTTGTGCCCCTCTCGTGTGGGGTCTACAAATGGACTTTTTTGGACAGAAGTTCGGAAAAGGATCACTGTGGCAAATGGCGCAATGTTTGAGGACTAAAATAGATAAAATTTTTGTTTAGGGACTAATGTAGAAAAATGCGTATAGTACTGGGACCACCCGGGTTGTTGCCTCAATTTTCAATGTCGCTCTATGACGTACCAGTGTGGTTAATATCCTTTTTGAGAATTTGAGTTGGCTGTTGATATGCTCTAGGGAAAGCCTTGCCGCATCTTCTTATCGATAATTCCAGCTCCTGGACATTCATCTTTCTTCGTGAATTAAACTGAATTTAAGAACCTTTGTCGAACAGGCCTAGAACATTGTGCCGGCGAGGGCCTTAGGGTTATGACCCCGTCGGTTGATTGTGCTGGGGAGGGCTAGAGCCCTCGGTTGAGTGTGCTGGCGAGGGCCGGAGCCCTTCAGTTGACTGTGCTGGTGAAGGCCGGAGCCCCCGGTTGAGTGTGCTGGCGAGGGTCTTAGGGTTGTGAGCCCGTCCCGCCGCGAGAGCCAGAATCTGTCGGTTGACTATGTTGGCAAGGGCCGGAGCCCCTGGTTGAGTGTGTCGGTGAGGGCCTTAAGGTTGTGAGCTCGTCCCGCCGTAGGGGCCGAAGCCCGTCGGTTGACTGTGCTAGCGAGGGCCGGAGCCCCTAGTTGAGTGTGCCGGCGAGGACCTTAAGATTGTGAGCCCGTCCCGCCATGGGGGCTGGAGCGGCGACGAGCATCGCGGAATGGTACATAGATGACGATGCGCGTTCGTGTGTGGCGGTTGTTGCGAGGATGATACGTGGGCAACAATGGGCGTCGCGCTACTGATGATGGTGGTTGAGCGTTGTTGAGCGAGAAGTCAGCAGTGTACAGCCTGTCTCTCCCCCCCCCCCCCCGCGCCGAAGACAAGGGTGGTCGACCCCCCTTTCCAAGGAGGGGGGCCGACCCCTTTCCAAGGTGGGTGATCGACCCCCTAGCAAAGAGTGTGGCCGACCCCTTTACAAGGTGGGTGGTCGACCCCCTTCTCAGGGGGGTGGCCGACCCCTCGGGGAAGAAATGCACTTTCGACTGCTGTCCGGATGCTCGAGGTACGGAGCGCTTTGATCGACTAACGATGTTGAGCAAATTTGACTACCAAGTGGATGATGTGTCGTGCAATACGTGTTCCTTAGCGGGCCCAAGGGGTGCGGTCTGGATTGGTTGTGAACAATATGTTATCTCTTTTATTTCTTTCATTAGGATTTATGGTTAATTATTATACATTTGTTTCCATTTTAACCAAAATAATCCATAAATTTCTTACAATTAAGTTGAAATTCATGATCCTAAATCAGCTACATAGATCACGAGATATGCGTGAATATCTATCCAGCTGAAATACATGATCTAAAATGACCAAATGCCAACACAATAATACAAATGGACCATATCCTAGTGTTGACTCTGTGATTGGATTTTGAGTTCTCAACAGTTCATAAAACTCTGTGGAACCATTTTGTCTTTTGGTCTACTAGTGTCAAAGTAGTACAATAAATTACACTTTCTCTAAATTCAGGAATTAGAGAGTTTTCTGATATTAGTACAAGCCAACCTATAAAGATGAGCAACTCCATACACATGAACTCCGGTTTTTGTTCTATTTGCTATAATAACACACATGTAGCATACACCAGCAAAAGGGAAGCTAAAGTGCATAAAGAAAGGAAAAATGTAGGGTAGTTTCATCGCATCAGGGGGGATAAAACTTAATTTAGTTGAGACTAAATTGTGGCAGTCCTGCTAAAATACGCTTGATCGCAGTTAGTACCTTCTCCTTCCCTCACATAACCACATTTTTTTTTCTCCCATTCCCTATAATACTCTCATTTCAATACCCAAAGGGCTATTCACACTGGACTACCTATTGTTCCCTTAAATACAATACATATTACTAGTTTTCTTATTAACCACTCACGATTATTGGCATAGATGATTTTTTACAATTGGAAATGTAGGTTCATCAATCCATATGATTTTCTAAAACAATAGAGGACTTGTATTTGTTTAAAGAAAGGACAAGCCAAACTTGCCTAATAAGCTAGAGACAAAGCAAACAACTATACAGAAAAAACCTGTCGAGAATATAGAAATTAAGAATGTGTCAAATAGCTAAGAAACGAGAGTATAAAGTCCGGGACTAGTCAGCAGAATTCGAGTTTGTCTCGGGCTCAAGGAGTTCAGAGGGGTGGAACAGGAAAGGGTATAATGGAGATGGAAGGAAGAGGCTACTCGGATTTCTACAGGAACACAAACGAAGAGTTGTTCTTAAAATCCATGATGGAGGGATCGGTTGGAGTGCCGATCATAGAGATGTGTTTCAAGAATCTTTCTCATAACTTCCGTACTGATAGCAAGGAGCTCTTAAAAAATTTGGCTAACGAATGCAAAGGCAAGCAATTATTACGCTCTTAATTTGATGATCTATATGTCTTATGTCGCTCAAAATCGGCTTTGAAGTAGTGGAACTCCCTTGTCTACCTTTAGTCTTTTGATGCATAAAGCTACAATTCACCAAAATTTAGGCCCAACTAGATCCACTGATGGCATTCCCACACGAGTACGAATTTTGTGCTCTCTCAAGTATGTTCGAGAGCAAAATATGGGCTACATTCTGAATTTCAACACACACATCTCTTTACCCCATCCCACCTGATGATTCTTTGATAAAATCATATCTTTCATCAAGCAAGCAACCAATCTGCAAGGTAGAGGCAGCCGGCCTTAAACGGCTCCAACGATCATCATGGGCATTTTGGCCTGGAATTGTCAGGGTGTGGGGAACCCCCCGACAATTCAGGCTCTAAAGGCGCTCTCAAGGCTCCATTCCCATGACCTAATTTTCCTCTCAGAAACTAAAATGGGCACACCTCATATGCTTAGGTTGAAACGAATCCTCTGTTATTCGCAATCTTATTGCATAAACCCAAGTGGATTATCGGGTGGACTCTGCCTCTACTGGCGAAACTCTCTTGAGCTATAAATAGTTAAAACATCAAACACATCATTCTTGCTTTGGTATCTACTCCTTCCAACAGCTTCAAATACATTATCTCCTTTGTTTATGCTCCCATTGATGATGTTGAACGAAGAGGTCTGTGGCACTATTTAGTCTCTGATTAGCCATCGTCGGAAAAAGGATGGCTTGTCATTGGTGACCTCAGTGATATTTCATCGAATGATGAGAAAATTGGCGGGCTTTGAAGACCAGACAGATTGCTTTCAGACTTCCAAAATTTCAGTAATCATGGAGAACTACTTGATCTTGGCTAGGTGGGGGTATCCATACACCTAGAACAACCACAGGCACGGCAAAGCAAATATCCGCCATGCGTCTGGATAAGGCCTTGGCAAACCCAGCTTGGAAAATAAATTTTCCAACGGCACTACTGCATCACCTTAAACTTGGTGGGTCTGACCACGTTCCAATCTTGCTCAATCTTCGGGGTGCAACAAATCAATTCAGAAAACAGTTTACCTTTTAATCAGGTTGGATAAGAAATGTGTCGACTGAAGACATTATCAAATCAGCCTGGGCAACTAATGTTCATGGATCTCTTTTGGTTCAAAATTGTGAAAAAGATTGCTGCTGTTCGCGTTGCCCTTATCCAATGGAAAAAAGTCAATCGAACTAATGCTCAAAATCACATCCTTGAACTCTCGGCTGAACTCAATAATTATAATGAAGCTAATACTTTCCTGAGCAATGAGTTCCAAAAGGTGGAAACCCAGTTAAAGCAAGCATGGCTAGATGAGGAGCTTTACTAGCTTGACAAAGCCTGAGCTGCTTGGCTCGAAGCGGGAGACAAAAACACTGCTTTATTTCACTCAAAAGTCATTCAACGCCGCCAAGAGAACAAAATTTATGGATGAGAAGATGAGCATGGTATATGGCAGGAAGGCAACTTTAAGGTGAATCAAATCGTACTGAAATATTTCAAGTCCATTTTCAGCTCTTCAACCCTCAGAGATTTTGATGCGGTGCTAAACTCAGTTGAAACCAAAGTCACTCGACAAATAAAATTTCAACCTCACCAAAGCATTCACTGATGAGGAAATTAAATAAGCAGTCTTTAGCACTAAACCTTCATGTGCTTTAGGACCTGATGGAATGACTGGTAGCTTCTACCAAGCATACTGGCACGTCGTAGGTTCAGACATAAAAGCAGCATTTCGAAGCTATTTTCATAGTGGTCATCTCCTCAAAGCTATCAATCACACAAACATCACTTTGGTTCCAAAAGTAAAATGCCCTATGAACATGAACCAGCTTTGGCCTATCTCACTGTGCAATGTCTGTTACAAAATCATTGCGAAAGTCTTAGCCGTGCGATTTCAAAAAGTCCTCCCCAACATCATCAATGAGTCTCAAAGCACCTTTGTATCTAGCTGCATAATTAGTGACAACATCATTCTGGCCCATAAAATACTTCAGCATCTGAAGAATAAGCGATCTGGTAAGTTCTACTCCATGGCCCTTAAACTTGACATGAGTAAAGCTTTTGATAGAGTTGAATGGCCTTTTGTGGAAACTATAATGCGAAAGATGGGTTTTGATGAGATCTAGATACGCTAGATTATGGGCTGTCTTCAAACAGTATCCTACTCGATCCTAATTAATGGTGAGTGTAATGGCTTCTTTCGACCATCCCGAGGCATATGTCAAGGCGATTCGCTCTCCTCGTACATTTTCATTCTTTGTGCAGAAGGCATCTCCTCGCTCCTCAGATCTGCCGAACTAAACCAAAACATCCGAGGTGTGAAAATAAGCCGGAACTACCCAGCCATAAGCCATTTACTTTTTGCAGATGACACGCTCTTATGCACACGCGCCTCTTTTGCAAATGCAGTTTGCTTGCATCAAATCTTCCACACTTATGGTTGTGCTTCTGGGCAAATCATAAACCCACAAAAATCTATAATCTTTTTTAGCAAAAACACTTCTTCATCAACTAGAAACATCATCCGTCACCAGCTGAGAATATTTAGTGATATGGAAAAAGGAAAGTATCTTGGCCTGCCATCTAACATTGGAAGAAAAAAGCGTGACTTATTCTCTAATCTCCGTGAAAATATTTGGACTCATTGTGAAGGGTGGCAAGTCTCCCTACTCTCTCCAGCAGGTAAAGAGGTTTTAATTAAGTCCGTCCTTACAGCAATTCCTGCATATGCCCTATCATGCTTTAAGCTCCCCAGTGGTCTTAATAAAGAACTTCAAGCCACCATGGCCCGGTTTTGGTGGAATTCTGGACACAAAGATAATAGTATTCACTGGTTATCCTAGGATAAATTAGCATGTAGCAAAGCTGAAAGAGGACTTGGTTTCAAAGATCTAGAGCTCTTCAACTTAGCTTTGCTCGCCAAACAAGGATGGAGAGTTATAACTACCCCAAACTCACGATTGAAGCAATCACTCAAGGGCAAGTATTATCCGAACTCCTTTTTCCTAGTTGCTCACCTTGGATCAAACCCTTCATGGATATGGTGCAACCTCTAAGTTGGAAGGGATATTCTTTTAAAAGGCATCTGTTGGAGCATTGGTGATGACAAGAATGTCAATATTTGGGAAGATCCTTGGCTACCTTATAGCCATAATTTTTTACCTATTTTTTCTGCTAAGTTGTAAACTGTATCAACAGTCAACGACCTCATAATTCCAACGGCTGGACAATGGAACATAGATCTCATGAAAAGCTCTTTCCACCCTTCTGATGCTTCTACAATCCTCAAAATCCTCTTACCTCAAGTGGCAACAGAAGACCGACTAGTTTGGCCTTCACCGCTAATGGAGCCTACTCTGTTAGCTCTGGCTATGAATTAGCAGGTTTCCTAAAGCGAAATGGACTACTCGGAAAACAAGCTAAAAGGGAATCGTCTTCTAGACAAGCCATCAAACCATTTTGGAGATCCATTTGGTCAACTCAAGTTGCTGGCAAGATAAAATATTTCATTTGGAAACGTACCCATAATATTGTGGCAACAAGGTATAATCTCATAAACCAACACATTTCTTGTGATCCATCTTGTGTTCTTTGCCAAGATAATGAGAAAACTATGATCCACCTTGTTCTAGCTTGCCCTTTTTCAAAAGCTTTATGGTTCTCGCTCAATTTCCCCTATGATCTTTCAAGCCTTCCAGCTAGCTTATTTGTAGCCTGGTGGGATAGAATTCACCTTTCCAATTCGTCTCATCCAGAGGGAACTGAAATTCTCTCCCTGGCTATGCATACAATCTGGAGAATTTGGAAGATAAGGAATGAAAAAATCTTTAAGGGCACATCCACTTCTTCGCTAATGGGATGCAAAAAGGAAATTCTGTTGCGGCATGGTTCTTACCTCCGTCGGGTTACACAAAACTAAACTTTGATGCCTCCTTCATGGACCAAAATGGATCTGGTGGAATTGGTTTTGTTCTTTGAAACGAAACGGGGATGTTCCTTACAGCTAGAGTAATTCATCTTCCTCACTGTCTCAGTGCCCAAACTGCGGAAGCACTAGTAATGAGAGAAGCACTAAATCTGACATCTGAAATACCACTTTCACATATCATCATTGAAGGTGACTCCTATGGCATCATATCATTTGTAGACACAAACAAACCTCTGCCTCTAGACATCGAAGTTATTATCCTGGACTGTAAGGGGCCTTAAAAAACAATTCCAGAAGATTTACCTCAATTTCACTCCACGGGCTAGTAATCGCTCAGTGCATGTTGTAGCGAATTATTCTCGCTCAACAAACGGGATAACTACATGGACTTCACTGCCTCTTTCCTGGTTAATTAGCTCCCTTTGGGGAGACTTGGGATTTTGTTAAGTTTTCTTTAAGTTTTAAGTTTCTACTTTGGATCATTTGCACATAAAACCCTATACTTTAAGGGTTTGTGCGCAGTTCACCCCGATTTTTTAATTTTGGCTCAATTTACCTCACGATTTAGAAAATTGAGCACATTTCACCAATTAACGAGCTTAACTCCAATTTATTGGATGCCCGTCAATTGCCCAGGGACAAAATTGTAACTTCATAATTCTTGGCAGCCACATCAGCATTCAATCAGCTACTTTTTGCCATGATTTCCCCCCAAATCAATTCCCCTAACGTTTTCCCTCCAAACCCCAACACTGCTTATACCTACACACATGCATGACATACATACAAGCACAGACGAAGAAGAAGAAGAAGAAGCAACTGGGGTTGTAACCGCATTCCACCCTAAATTAGTCCAAAATCTTCAAACCCACAACACTGGGAGGTCAATTTGGAAAGCCCTTGAAATTTTTCCCAAATTTCAAAAAAGAATTAGGGTTCATATGGGTGAAATGGGTTCAAGCAGCAATTCAAATGATGCCAAGTTGTACTGCCATTGTGGAGAGTCTTGACCCTCACATTCTTGGACAAAACGTAATTCAGGCAGAAGGTTTATGGGATTGTAAGAACTACAAGGTAAGCAATTTCAAATTTTGATTGTACTGATTTTCGCTAACAAAAATTAACTGGGAATTTGCATTCAAGAACACTCGTGTGGACACTTTGAATGGTTGGATCCAGAAGTTTGTGAACGAGGGAAGGTTTTTGGTAGGATGGTGTTGACAAAAGTTGATGAATTAAGAGCAAAACAATTGGATTATGATAAGTCAATTAAAGAACTGGAAAAAAAAAAAGAATGAGCTGCTTATGGATATGAACAAGCTGCTAATCGAGAAGAATGAAGTTCTTGTGAAGATAAATGAAGAATTAAAAGACAAGGAATTGGCTGCTGAGAGGATACTTGAAACTACACTGCGAAGGAAGCAGATATATTTGGCCATGTTTATGTTGTTATTGTTGATTTGTATTTACTTGTTAACAAAGAGAAATGAGAATATGAGTGGGGAAAGGTTGTTGTTCTTAGCTTAAGGTAGCACAAAAAGTGGCCATATATGTATTGACACATTTGCAACTGATGAGTGAAATGTTTCTTTGTTTTGAGTTTATCTATGCACTGACAATGGCAATATAATTTCTAAAACAATACAATTTCCAAAACAATACATAAGTAAATTCACTTACATCAAAGTCCATACTATATTTCATTTGCACTTGGCTGTTGACAACATATGTTCACAGTTACATCAAAGCAACCATCCACCAATACAACAGTTATACAAAAACCATCCACCATTACAAGTTCACACAAAACTAATCATCCACCATTACAAGTTCACACAAAAACCAGCCATCCACCAATAATGTAATCAATATTAGGATTTACATAACATTTAGAAAAAGTAAAGTCCAATATTCTAATGCTTTACTTTGGATTGCCTTGTAGCTCTATGTAGAGCAGTTACTATAACAGCTGGTTGTCCTTTCCACAGTTTCCTTGGGCCTTGGACATTAAGTCCACCCACTCTAACTGGTTGGTGATCTAACTGTGCTTGCATGGGATTGACACCATTAGACATGAAATGTGTATTCATTGATGTTGTTTCATTCTCTTGAGGTGATGGTGTTGCACTCTCTTGAGTTGAAATGGCACCCACCTGTAATAAGTCAAACCACATTCAGTCCCAAACAAATGATCATATTTAGTTTAATAAAAGAACCTTGTTACATTAATAAATTTACCTTACTATCTCTCTGTCCACTTAGTGAATGAACATTTGCAGAACTCCTCTTCAACTGCAGGAACACAACTAAGTTACTTCAAAATTGGTTTGTGCCTATATATAGTGGATTCTGGAGCTTATTCAAGGACTTCTCTCTCATTTGATATTTTCACCTTCTCTCTTTAAAACTCATTCTCTCTGAATTTCTAGTGAAAGAAAGACATTCCACCTCCTGGCATTGGATCATTGACGCTGCACCCTTGACGCGGACTGTCGGTTACTGTCGCCCTTGTTCGTCGTCTCCCTGCCGACGCGGCACTGCCAGCCCTTGTGACTTGCCTGGGGAGCCTTGCTCTCAGCGCTTACTCCATCCTTGTTGTCTCCCACTTCGTCTACCTAGAATCCAACGCAGACTGCATCCTTTGTGGCACCTCTACGTGGCATTCGAACCGTCTCTCATTGGCAACATACATTCACTTTCGAGCTTTGGTAAATCCAAGGGTAACTTTAACCAAAAATTTGTGTGCCAATTTAATTCCACATTACACATAACTGCACCTTGCTAGATCAAAATAGATTTCTGAATTTTCGTCTCCCAATCTTAGACCTCATAATAAGTTATTTAAATTTACAATACACAAGTGCTCACACTTGCCAAGACAGTTATAATTAAGAGAACAAAGATTGAGACGACTATAGAGACAAAGATTGAAGTTGCATTCACTACAACAAAATATAGTATAAAGGCTGTTTCTTTAGGACATTTGCCGTCATTAGCATCACGACGAGTTGTTGTCACTGGCATCACGACCATCTAGTGGTGGGTAAGTCGGGGAGAGAGAGAGAGAGAGAGAGAGAAAGAGGTGAGAGTCGTAGATCGCAGAGAGGTGAGAGGCAGACTTTTTGGGGTGTGGAAAGGAGGTGAAAAATTCAAAACAAAATAAAATTTCTCGGGTGCACTAGCCCCCCAAGTTCCCACGTGGTTTTGCCCCTGCCTATGCCCATGCCCCCCCCCCCCCCTCTCAACCCGCGCTACCTTTGCTAGTGAAGATAATAATAATGATCTCAACAATGACATTCTTTCTATTTGGATCTTGCCTTTTAATTCTTAGGATTGACAACATTTGTCTCACGATGAAAAATCAATCCCATGAATTGAGGGATGTGTAGACAAATTCTTTTCATAACTAGTTTAGGTTTACTATTCCTTTAATGGCTACAGTTGTCATATGGTTTCATTTAGATGATCTTCACCTATTTCTTCTCTTATAAAAAGATAAGTTTGCATAACATTTAGACAAACCAAAATGCCAATATTGATAAGAATTTAGCAATTGAAAGTTAAATGTAAAGATACACCGTGAGTTAGCCACTTAGAACTAAAAAGAGTGTTAGGCATTTAGAGCTTATGACTGTAGTTTAAATGCTACAGTGTCAAGTGTTTTTGTAATAGCACTAGTGAGTGAGAAAAGCCATAGAGTTTTATTCATTGAGAGAAAAATAGTAAGCTGAGTTCAAGTATATTTTGGAATTGGATCTGCGTGACTGAATAAAAGTTTTCTTGAAATTCTCAACTTTATAATGCAACATTCTCATTGTCTTTCGTATGTATGTAGGCAAGATGCAGAACCACGTTAAATACATGTGTCTGTATGTTTGTGTGTGACAAATTTTGTGTTTTCTCTTTGTCTTGTTGTATTAGTTATACACGTTAAAGGGGCTTAAATCTCAACAACTTGTATTTAGAGCTTTGGTGTGTAACTTTATCATTTTGCCGAACATTGGTAAAGGTGAATGCTCCATAATACGGTTTGAGAAGTTCAACGATCATGATGGTTTCTCCCTCTAGAAAAAGTGAATGAGGGGTCTTCTTACTCAAGAAGGTATACACAGGACAATACAAGAAAAAAGTCAGAAAATCTTAAAAGTGAATATTGGGAAGACATGGATGAGAAGGCAGGCAACTCGATCCGGCTTAATTTGTCAGATGAAGTTCTAAATAACATGAATGATGTTCACAAGACCGTGAAAAATTAGAGTGAGCTTGAAAGCTTGTATATGACTAAAAAATTATGACAAGTAAGCTTTATTTAAAAAGAAAGCTCTACGCATTGCAGATGGAGGAAGGTATGAATTTTTTGATGCATTTAAATATATTTAATGCTGTAATCACTCAATTTGGTGAAGAGAATAAGAGGACAAAGCATTGGCTCTTTTAGCATCGTTACCCACTTCCTATAATAATTTGGTTACTACCTTATTACATGTGAAGAATAATCTCTTTCTACGTGATGTTACTTCATCATGATAACTTGGTGACTACCTTATTACAAGTATAAGCCTGTAGATGGCTAAATAAAGGAATAAGCTTCTTTCTTAGCTAGTTTACGTGCACTATTCCTTCAATGGCGCTAGGCTTGGTATGATTTCATTCTGATGATCTCCACATACCTCTTCTCCTATAAAAGGAGAAATTTGCAGAAGTTCTAGACATGACAAAACACAAACATTGAGAAATATTTAGCAATTGAGAACTAATTATAGTGATAGACTGTAATGCCCCCAATTTTCAGAGCGTTAATATCAAATAATCAGAGTCAGAAAAACCTTAAAATATCGAAATGTCTCCCCAAGTGGTCATTCAGAGCATGTACTAATTAATCCCAAAGATACATCAATAAATGTCATAACAGCGTAAAGCATTTATATACTCGAAATTACTCCGACACGGAGTTCCAAAATAAATTTCAAATCCACATATGTCCTCCTATTGTACTTTCTAAAAATAACCAAACTAAATGCAAAACTAAACTACTAATATTGACTCTGATATAAAATTGTTAACTCTCAATCGTACAGCTAGCCCCGCAATCTAGTTCCCTTTTTATTGATCACCTGAGTGAAAAATAATAAGGAAGTGAGCCAAATGTCTAGTAAGGTCTCTCATCAGACCAACCAAAAGGGATACAAAAAATGTCTGAAGAACGAAATTTCGGAGATACAAAACTTTAACGGGATAGATACGAGACATAATTTTAAAGTGCCAAAATATATTTTAGTACAAAGACAGAATTTCAAAATGTTAAAAATACATCATTGTACAGAGACGGACACTAGAGAGCCATTCAAAATAAGGTCACACATGTCATCACTGACACATGGAACCAAGTTCAGAAAATAAGATCGCGATCTCGAGGTCATCCCGCAGAGTTAGCCCAAGTTCCAATCCAAGTGGCTAAGTTAGAAATAGAAAAGTCACATACATGGCTCACAAAAATTAATAATTTACAGATCCAATAGTTTACCGCAATGTCAAGAAGTGATTTAGACAATGTGAACTAATGGGTGTCTTCCGTAAGTTACACATTTAATACGGTGTAAACGTAATAGATACTGACAAATAATTTCAGTATGATAATTTTAACTGTTCCAAAACTTTTTCAATATTAGGCTTAAATTGAAGAGAATAAAATGACGGACTCCACGAAAATCAATCTGTTGAAAAGAAAAATGCAACACGAGCAATAAAGAAGCTGACACAGAAAAACAATACATATGAAATTCCAATCATGAGAATATGTGGCATGTGGCATGGACAAGCCTTACACAAAAGGCTACAAAATACACATTCTGTGTAGTTTCTCCTATGAACACAAGACAAAGACAAGAACTAAAAGGAAAAATCAAGTACAATTGCTACATCATCCAAAGAAATAAGTAGTCATAGGCTAGTACACAGAAACAATTAAACGATTGCTTACCTTCTACTTACCTTTTTTTCTAGCCTACTCGCGCCCTCCCCTCCGTTACAGCTTTTCCCTTGTGATATCACTGCTTACCTTTCACCCCTTCCTTTACCCCGTCTTTCCTCTCTTCAAACTGCTCACCTCTATCAACCTTTCACCCCAGGTGAGATCAAATTTTCTCTTTTCAGTATGGGCGATCTTAAAACCCCAGGGCCTGATAGGTTTCCAGCTCTTGTCTTTAAGAGATGCTGGGGGATCATGGGTCCATTGTTCACTCGTGTGAGTCTTTCTTTCCTTAACTCAGGGCGGCTTCTTCAGGAGGTTAATCGTACCTACCTCACGCTGATTCCCAAATCCCAAACCCCTGAAATGGCCGGCGATTTTTGACCTATCAGCCTCTGCAATGGAATTTACAAAACTCTCTCCATGGTGCTAGTTAATCTGTTCAAATCAGTGATGACCGATTTGATTTCCCCCCATCAGAATGCTTTCCTGTCGGGTCGATGTCTTTCGGATAATGTTTTACTCGCCCAACAGCTCTCTGATTATGTCTGACGGTGGACCAAAGGAAGAGTTGTGCTGGTTGCCCTTAAACTCGACTTGAGTAAAGCTTTTAATCAGGTTCGATGGGATTTTCTCCTGGGGATCCTGACAACTCTGGGCTTTCCTGCCACCTGGGTGCAGCTCATTCACCAGTGTATTTCCACGGTCTCCTACTCTCTCCTGGTGAATGGCGCCCCGACCCCCTTCTTTGAACCTACCCAAGGGATTCGACAGGGCAATCCCTTATCCCCTTTCATGTTTCTTCTTTGTACGAACATTCTCTCTTTCAGCCTTCTTTAGGCCGAGCAGCTAGGCCTCATCCATGGTATCCAAGTTGGGAAATCCTCCCCGCCGATCTCACACCTACTGTACGCTGATGACATCTTCCTTTTCGTTCGCCTTTCAACGGACGTTGTTTGATACATAGAGGTAGTTAAGCAAGTCTTGGACACCTATTGTTTGATGTCAGGTCAGTGTATTAACTGGGGTAAATCCTCCCTCTTAGTAAACCCCAATGTCAGTGCTGCGTGCTGCCTCAGCATTGAACATGCGTTCGCATTTTTGTCTACCCCAGAGTTTGGCAAATACCTGGGAGTCCAACTGGTTGTCGCTTTTAATAAAAAAGGAAATCTTTAGAGGTCTTTTCCAGAGGTTCCAAGACAGGTGTGCTCACTGGTTGGGACTCTTGTTGAACAAGGCTACTCTTATTACTTATGTTCTTTCCTCCCTCCTAGTTAATTATTTGTATGTCTTGGTATTCCCGGTGTCTGTCTATAAGCAGTTGGATCAAGTCCTTGTGTGATTCTGGTGGTCTGGGGATGCCATTCACCACTCTATCCATTAAATGGCCTGGCCTACCTTATGCCTTCCTAAGTGCTTTGGTGGGTTGGGCTTCCGTGACTTTCGTCTTTTCAATCAGTCCCTGCTTGCTAAGCAGGCCTGGAAGATTTGGATGTACCCTCAGGGCAGCGTATTCTCAATCAGGACTTATAATGGCAAATATGGGATGACCGTTTGATTTCGGTCTGGATGGACTGGTGGTTGCCTTTGGTCCCCCCGACGGCACTACAAGCATACCGTACAAACGCTAATGTCGATTGGCTAATCTCTCATCTGTTCATCGTTAACACACGCTCATGGGATCTACACTTACTCATGAGTACATTTCTTGAGGTTATTACTGACCAGATTGTTCGTCTCACTCTTCTACCGTTGGGCTCCCCAGATCGGCTAACTAGCTCCTTTGTTATAGGGGATTGCTTTTTAGTTGTGGCTACCTATAATTTCCTAGCGACTCGACATTCAGACCCCCTTTTCGTTTCCTCTTTTTGGCACGCCTCTAGAAGCTACCAATCCCGGAAAAGCTCAAATTCTTCCTTTGGCAATTTAGCCACCGGCGACTCCCGCTCCTGCCAGAGCTCCAGAAACGCAAGTGCCTTGTAAACGTTGCCTGTCCCCTTTGCTCGTCCCATCTAGAATCATCGGAACACCTCTTCTTCACATGTAGTAGTGTCAGCCATCTGGACTTACTATTTGGGGAAGGTCCCAGACCCCACCTCGGCTCCCGGATGATGGTCTGATTGGCTCACGTTTCCTCTGTATCAAAATGGTAACGCTCTAGTCCGCGTCATCAAAACTGCTGCTATCCTGTGGTCAATCTGGTTAGGCCGCAATGAGGTCGTATTCCAAGGAAAGTAGTTCATTCCGAGGCGGATCATTGGACAGTGCAGAGGCTTACTACATATTATTTTTTGCGCACCAACCTTCCGCTCATGTTTGCAAAAATTGGCACGCAGCACCAGGAAGGTACTCTCGGGGGTCCTAGTATGAGCATTTTCACCCTCCTTTGTGTCCGGTCTACTTCTCTAATCACTGCGCTTGCCCACTCCCGCCTTCTCTTGTTTTTTGTGTTGTTTCTGTCTTGGGTTCCCTTCTCGACTAAAAATTCGGCATGGGGCTGGTTTGTTCAATCAAAACTGGACCCCGATAGGTGCATCCATTGACTTGGTCACAGCGGATGATGAATTGGGTGCCTTGACTGGGTTTTTCGTCTCCATTATTTACATGTCATATTTTTACTGCCTGACAATCCCTTTCTGCTGCAGATTGCCCCGCTCCTTAGCAGCAGTTCATCAGGTACGGCTTGTATAGTTTTGCCTAACTGCAGGTGTAATACCCTGAACTCTAGGAGCCGGTTAAACAACCATCCGGGCTCCGTAAAATAAACGGGCGTTAAATTTAAGTAATGCTCGGGTATTAGTAGTGCATAAGAGCTTAAAAGGATTTCAGGAAAAAATGTAATTTTTAAAATTTTGGGGGCATTTTTGTAAATTTTGAAAAAAAACTTGGGGCATAAATGTAATTAATGTTTTAGTAATGGAAAATAATGAAATGAGTGGTAACATATGTTTTCAGTGATGTCTAAATAAATCAATAAAGATAAAAAAAAAAAAAATCCGGGGGGGGGGGGCGTAAATGCAATTACATAAAATTTGGGGTTTATTTTACAATTATGGAAAATTTGGGGGCTCATTTGCAATTCCTATAAAAAATTGGTACTTAGTTGTCAAGATGTTAGTAACCAAGTCATTAGAAATGGCTACCTGGCATGGTGACTAATCAAGTAATATAATATAATATAATAATTGAGTGGATAGTCTTTAGGAGGGAAAAGAAAAAAAAAACAAAAAAAAAACAAAAGAAGGAAAATTCGGGAAAAAGGAAAAGAGAGAAGACAGAAGAAGAACACACAAACAGAGAGGGAAAAAAAACAAAGCAGGGTGAGAGCTCGGTGCAAAATCAAAGAGAGAATGGGAGATTCGAGTGAATTAATGGGGTAATCCTTCTCTCTTGCAAGTTAAATTGGTTAAATACATGTGTGTGTAAGTGTATTCATGGTGTATGTGGGCTGTAACCAGCTGTGTATGTGGGTATATGTGTGCGTATGTGTGTGTGGGTGTGCAAATTGTGTATGCACAGGTTTGTATAGGTGTTGGTAAAAGGGGGTGGGTTGATGGTGTGTATTTGTGATTGTGTGAGGGGTTGTGTATGTTAAAGGGGTGAAGGAAAGGGGGCAGCAGCAGCAAGGGGGCTGCTGCTGTGTTGTTGCATGGTGTTGTGTGTGTTTGAAGAATTTAGGTGTGTGTGTATGAGTGGGTTTTAGGTGCATTAGTGTGTGGGTTTTAAGTGTAGTAGCGTGCGTA